>DWTO01003593.1:0-12411 GCA_018244755.1 Jemadia pseudognetus | reverse complement strand
GTAGGGGCGAGTTAACTTATTCACAAAGGCAAATCGCCGCCGTGAATGGAGCAAAACGATTGCAGGCTCTGCATACGTTACATGTACCGGGTCGGTGCAGACCCACATGTGCGTCGTATCATCTGATTCACGTGAATGCAGGACGTAACGTCGTCCAATTTCGCGCGCTAAATTGTTCATAACGGAAGTTCATATCCGGACGTCGGGCCGCCCTGCGCTCCGGGCGAGATTAGGCGGTAATTACCATTTCCTGCTACACAGGACGTAGATAGCGTTCGAGAAGAAGCGGTTCCTCCTCAGAAGCGGCGCGACGGAAACATTCGTCGACTACCGACCGAAGTACAATAAAATAGTCATGACAATGATTTCCTATCATATTGGAATTGTAATTATATCCCACAGAATATTTCACATGAAAATCCAGTAACAATTACCCTAGAAGAGTTGCCGCAAAATGCACTTAGCGATGGAAAATGGATGTTGGAAAAGCGCAACATAATAAACAAGGTATGCTCATTTAAATTGCTTGTGTATCGCATTTTGAACAGGAAAACTGATTATGCGAGAATGGAGTGAAGTGCGCGGATAGGCTGCGCGGAATATCGCGAGTCGGCGCTCCCGGTATGATTGAATAAAGTAACACGGTGTAGTCTAATGAAACATATTGAAAGTGTATCGAATCACTTAGGCGCTGGTGCGCTCCTGCACTGGCTCTCCGAGCCCGGCGACAAGCCGTAGGTGAACCGTACAAATATCATTACGGTGGAGTTTCATTTTAAGAGAGACAATAAATTGAATTAACTTTGAACGTCAAAGCCGGATAAAAAATGTCGACTTCATTTTATGGAACATAATTTCACGCGGTATCAGCGCACCTCCCTTTGTTGTTTCGCGAAAAATATTTTTGCACAGCTGCGCTACAAAAAGGAGAGTCTTAATTAATTTATTAATGTCGTTATAATTAGGCAATTTGCGGGACTTTGCGTACCTACATTACTTTCAATTTATATGTCAACTACAACGGTTCGTTTTATTAAATACATATTTATGGTAATGACAAACATCCGACTGATGAGCGGATATATAAGAGTAGTGTCGTATATCAGCTATCTGATTTATCATTACACAAGCGCTAACGATTTTGGATTCGACTGGCCGTATTGACGTATCCCAAGATGTTTGTATATTATACAAAATGTCCATATTTATAATAATGTTAATAATATTTACACAAATATTTCTATAACAGACTCTTCAATTACATTGAGGATCAATACAATAATTTTAGAAAACTCGTTTTCAGAAGGGTTAAAGAAATTTAATGTATTAGCGAAGAGAGATTGAAAGTCACCCTAAAACGTGGGAACTGAAAATTCAAAATCAGTACATTTTTCTTTTCAAAATGTTTTAAATGGCAAGTACATATAATATCTATATAAGTTTATTTATATTCGCCATTACTTAAACAATTATTAAATATATTATATTATTTTAAATGTATGTACATGCGAATATAAATATGTATTAATGGAATAATTAAAATTTTGTAAAATTTCCAAGAATTCATCTTGTTAAAATGGTGAACAGGGCTACGTTGATGAAAATTCAAAAATGCTACTAGTGACGTGAAACTGTATACCTGTGAACTCTACTAACGATGAACCATGAACACATTACTATTTATTGAAAATTCCCAAAGGACGACTAGTGTTGTTCCCGGGATTTATTAATTATTGTGCTACAAATTAATTGATATAATATTTACATGTCGTATAGTTATTATCATATATTTCTCTAGTGACTGCACGCGTTAATTTAATACCTACATATTTCTTTCTTACATATTTAAAATATGTGAACACAAATAGCAAGACACATAATTGTAAAATGTATATTTTAGCATGGCTACCCGGGGCAATTGTTATAATGTAATATTATAGCGCCTAAATAGGTACATACTAACATAATATGTTATATCTCCACTTGTAAGAATCAATATACACATTGACAGAACATCAAACAGTGCACTAGTGATAATGAACGAGGAAGTTATTATATTTGTGGTAATAACAGTAGTGAAGTTGTGTTTTGAAACAGCAGCAGTAGGTGGTAGGTGGGCGCAGGTTGCGAGTGGCGTTTCGCCTCCCGGCTGCCATGCGTGTGTGACACCGCGCCACTGCAGCGGACAGCAAAGCTCTTTGAGCCAGTTTGAACATCGGCTAGTTCCTTCACCTCTAAAAATATTTCGTAAGCGCACGTGCCCTTTCTGAAAAATAACACCGTGAATTTTAAAATCGTAACATAAAAATCACTCCTATAAATATAAACTTTCAAGTTGCAATTTACGTCATTTCACCGTCGTTGTCTACGTATATATGTATTTTAAACTCAATCGAAACGTCTCAGTTTAAAGTCGTGATTTATAAATTGATCAGATAATTTGTGAGCGGTAACTCAATTTGATGGTAGAAATTCAGTAAGACATGTCGGAATACGGTGTTCACATGTGAGTTAAAGTAGGGAAACGCTCGCTCTGACGGTTGAGTTGGTTAGAAATAAGCTTCTATTCTACCCCGTGTTCTGGGGTTAAATTTAAAGGTAAGTACAATTAAGTTTTAAAAATAATACTGCTCTTAAGGTTAAAATATCGCTGCTAAGTTTTTACAAGACTAAACCTTTATACTTATATGTATATTCATATACTTATATTTAGTTGTCATTTGTTTACATATATCGTATGACATGTAAGTAAAAACATCAATATGACTTTGTAACTCTTTAAAGTTGACAGAAAATCAAAATTAATTTCATTTGACTATTTATTAGTTGTTAAGTAGAAAAGTACGCAAATCGGGTGTACGTTATTTCCTTTTATGATTAAATTGATTAACAGTAAACGCCATGTGTGTGCGCTTCTTACGAATAATAATATTTTAAAAATCTTTTCTCATGTCTCAAAAGGAAATACACGTGTATATTTGTAGGTTATCGTCCTGTATTAAGTAGTAACTGCAATCAATAGACATCGTACTGAAATTAACGGGCTTGCTTCATGCGTGTTGCGTTCGGCGCGTCCCAAGCGCGTTTTGAAACACCAAGCACACTTTCAAACCTCAATAAAATTACAAAAAGATTTTTTTGCAGTTATAACAATTACTAAGAAATTTCTTAATTAACGTCTCTTAATGTGATTTTTTGAATTGCTTGGTACGTAATTCATTACGTATAACAATGTCCATACATTAATGTAGGTAGGTACATAATGGAACTTTTATGGTTAACTTGCCTAGGTTTAGTATTATCTAACCTACGGGAAACCTTAACGAATATCACATTTTTGCTTGCTCCATTATGATCGGTAGAGTGCGGGATTGCAACAGCAAACATATGGGAGAGTATGTTGGCACTAGCGTGCGTGATTCGTCTTAATTTGCGCTGGTTACATGCGCCGTACAAATAAACGAAGGCGACGAACGAGGCGTGTTTAAACGCGACGTATATAGTCTGTATCTTCCGGAACGGTGTTAATATTTTACGTACCCAACTAGTGATAGTGTTAATATATCTTCACGCGAGTTCCCTTACGGGGTAGACAGGGAGCACCCAGTGTCAAAGATCGCTTTCCTCACAGACCTGCCGTGTTCTTCTACAGTCATGACGCTCATCATAAAGGCACGTCGCTTCCGAATACATCTAACTCTCCGTCAGCCACAATCTGACCTGTTTGACCAAGTTATATCATTGTATTGGTCATCCTACGCACACACATCCATCAAAATTCGCTTTGTCTATTTATATTCTGTCATTCTCAACACAGAAAAAGTTTTTTGTAGTACGGTGACGTTACATGATCGCACAACATAACATTGTCTTATCGTTACAAAGCCACGGAATCATTATACTCAATTATTTGCGTTAGAGTATTGTTACGTGTTCGTTAGAAATTATCACTCTTACAAGATGCGAGCGGCCAAAAATGCTCTTGTTCAACGACTCAAAACGTGTGATTTTATGGAACGAACACGATGTAACTTCGAGGTACTTATACAAACCGGACCAACTGACACTAAAAGTCTTATTCCTACAATCTTTGTCCAGGTAGCAGATGTCATGTCAGATACATAAGTTGCTAACCCGTAGCTCGACAGCAGAGTTGTGGCTGTCGGCTGCTTGCGTGCTGCTTATATGCACTTAAAAAAATCTCACCGGCAACTTTGTTTTTATGTGAGACAGTCTACTTTGTATCTGTAACTTTCTCAATATGCCATACAATAAGTAATAAACGAAAAGAGTATTCCAATTACCGAAAACCGCATTAGCTGCGTTCGAAAAAATTAATTTGCATAAGTAACATAGTTTTATGTTTTATTAGTTTGTTATCGTTTAATAATCCATCTATGTATTTCGTACGTATTTCGTTTTCACGTACTTCGTCTATTTTACCTGTTCTGGGTGAGAAACACATGGTTATCTATTTATGTGGATATGATATTAAATAGGGATAATCGAATGATTGGCGCCGCGACACGTGCCTTTGAGCCAAATCCAAACGATATAGATCCAAATGATATAAACCTTGTACCATCTACTCACGTAACGACGTAACATCACGCCTGTTATCCCCGAAGAGATGGGCAGAGGAGTGTAGAACACTCCCACAATTCACCAGTTACGTTTACCGTCCCACTATGGAATAGATTGTGAGCCTATTGCCATGCACCGAGCACAAATCCAGACTCCGAGACACTACTAGAAAATCTAAATTAGAAAAATTCTATAGTGCCCGACCAGGGAATTGAACCCAGGACCTCTTGATCGTCAGTCGCACTTACAACCAGCACAACCAACGAGACAGTCAATTCTATTGATGACTATTTTTATTACATATAAACTAGCATTTGACCATAATCGTGTCTGATGTAATGGAATCTCCATCCTGAGATGGCACATGGATATTATGGAAAGCCTATTCTTTCTTGCCTTAAAAAGTATAGAATTATATGTAGCCGGAAGGACAGAGGCTGGTAGAAGCATTCAGTCTTTGAACATCTTAATAAGACACAGGGCATGAAACCATTTGTTACGACAATTGTGATGTCTTCCCGATATATACATATATCTTTTAGAATACAGGCAGACAAGATACAGGTTGATGGTTACTGAGGTGTTGTAAGCAAGTGGTAGAAAGATCATCATTGCTTATAACTAATTTAAATGTTCACAGAAATTGTATTTATAGGTAATGATCAGCAAAATCCGGAGCATATGTGACGTAAATTTTAACTTACCCAGTTGGTATCATAAAAGAAAATTTGTAACTTGATATAAAACATCACTTACAATTCACGCCCCGTACACATGCGATTTCTCACATTTCTGAGGTTATACGGTGATCTATCATTTAGAACATCTTCTAAGTCCACCGATGTATCCATCTCGTACTCTTCACTGACAGACCACTCAGAAGTGTCGTACACTGGTGTGGTGCAGTCATCATCAAAGGTATCATCGAGAAATTCAACATCAGACTCGGAACTTATGATTTGAACTGAACTGGATTCGGAAATGGATAGAACCGAGGTGCATTGATTCAATTCACCGGCTCCATTGTCATCAAACTCCTCGTCACTGTACACAGAGCCACTCTCATGCAACTGAGTCTCAAGGATGCCCGTTTCACTAGTGTCCAGTTCCGAAATCATTGAGGATGAGCTATTTATATGGTCATCTTCTTCGCTTTGACTCTCTACACTTTTGTTATGAAACGATGATGTATGGAATGAGAAAGCATATGATGACACATTTGGTGATGAAGACAGAAAGCAGCACAATATTATGTAATATTTGTAAAAGTAAAGTGTAACATCACACCTGTAACCCCTAAAGGGGTACACATAGGAGTGTAGTACACTCCCATGTACCACCAGTTACATTTACGTCCCGGTATAGAATAGGTGGTGAGTCTATTGCCAAACACCATAAACGAGTATAATTGAACCTACACTACGCCACTGACAATTAACAGACCATTGGGGTAGAACACACTCATGTAACATATGTATAAAATAATAATTGGTTAAAGGGTGTGTAGATCACAGATTAGTGCAGTCAAGGCAAAGCTAATGTCTTGGACGCCTATCGGCAGCAGCGTAGATGGTATGAGCTGCGGTCTGTGATCAGCATGGAAATTGGCCTAACCCTTAAGAGAAGACCTATGTCCAGCAGTAGACTTCAAAAAGCTGATGATGACAATGATAATGAAATTGAGGTTCAGTTAGTTTATAGAGTTTAAGGTGGATTTTAAAACATGAATGACTGAAGTAGCTATTAATTCTCCTATTTAATTTTTTTTATACAAAATATAACTACTATAACTTTAAAGTGTGGTCATATTAACTTAGGGAGAGAAATAATATTTGAGTTATGTGCAGAGTCTAGTTTAGTGAGCCCACAAAATAAATTCGATATAATTGGGTTTATTTTATCAATAAATATAATTATATCACATCAATGTTTTCATAGACGCACCAAGGTTTCGGAAAAAAAGTGAAGAAAAAGTCAAAAAATAGTTCTCTCGAAAATGTACTTACACCCTTATAACATTTGGGCGCAGAATCACTTGCAAGGGCGAAAGTGAACGCAAATGCAGAATGCATGACAGTGCGGTATATACAAACCTGATATAAAACAATTACACGTAAAAACACACACAAACACGCGGAAATTGGCAATACGCTTCGACAAATTGGGAGTATTTTTGTTCAACCGCTCTATTACCATGTAGGTAGACTTACAAAGTTTCCTTATTTCTATTTGCACAGATCTTCGATTTAATAGATGCAATGTGGCTTTCGCTCAAAGAAAAGGTTCGGGATATTAGTTAGGGCTTGATACTCACAAGGTCTGAACTGGCTCGCACTCCCAAGTCGAGGTGGAGCCCGCTTCGTCTGGGCGTTCTGCCTGCCTACCAAAGAAGTAGCAATATAAGGCCGCCCCAACACCAACGCCTATCGCCGCGGCCGTAAGTCCGACATAATTACGACTTTTCTTCTGCTCATTTTCTGGTTGCAAACTCATTTTTTACGATTTAATTGCAGTTATTGCGTACGTTCCACCTACAGAATTGAAATATTGTGATTGACTTTAGACTTGTTTTCAATGTTACCTACTTCAGGGGTTTTTTTAAATATTCAACATCTCTTGCTTTGGATTCCGTTCTTTTAACCGTAATTAAATTGTAATTATTTTTTCGTTTTGGGACGGACTAAAAATATATTCTTTGAGCCAGGTCTGTTTATGCACAGTTAAATGCAGCTCCATAGGAGTGCGAGATGCTTTTTATTTCGATCCCCAACCAGTTCAGAGAAGGTCCATGTTCAACTTCACGTTCAATGTTCAACAACAGACTGCTGTACACTAATGATGAAAATATATTTCCTCATTTACCGAAGATCTTTAAGTAATGCCATATTCATATCGTGGCATTCAGATTATTGAACGAAATAATAAATATTTATGTAGGAAGAGCATAAAATAAATTAATATAGTAGGTGGTAGAAGCTTATGTTAAAAATATTATAGGCCAAAAAATTTTTGATTTGACATTGCTATGACAACTATTTTCTAGACGAACGGGGAATAACTTGAGACGCAATTTGATTTTATATGACTGCGTAGTGACGTGGGTAGGTACCGTACTTCAAAATGAAACCTGTCGGTATCGTACAATGGGGGACTTTACGGACCGTAAACAAAACTTGGGCAATTTGTCATTAATTTCTACATAACAAGGCCAAGTTAGTTGAAGCTAGAAGGTCCACGTTATAAAGCATTATAAAGATCACAGTTACTGGTAACGATAAGTTTGATCAATACTTAAGTGATTTTCTCTACGATACAGGTAAGTAGTCTTAGCACAAAGAATATAATTAGATACACCTTATCACAGTACAGTTTCCTTCAGGAAGCATTTACACGAACAAAATTAACGAATTTAAATATAAAAACAATTTAAGTATGCAAATTTTTTTGTACCTAAGACAGTAAGATCAAGGGCATAGGTATATTTATAATTAAGTCTCCATCAACCATCCTTCTAATGATTATATGTTTTACCCAATAGTTATACTTAATACTGGCAGTTGTAACTCTTGACTCCCTGGAACGGGTATGTCTGTGAGACAGGGGTGTTATAAATCTGGATGTGAATAGGGATTTCAGATTAATATTATAACGGTTACAGATAATATTATATTATTACAGTTACATACATATCATCACGCCAGGTCCTTTGCGGCGTAGGCAGAGAGCATCGAGTGCCAAATAGCTCTATCCTTACATACCTGCTGCACCTCCTCCACATTCATCATTCTCTTCATACATGCACGCCGGTTTTGTAAGCTTCTGACTCCCCCATCAGCCAGTATTTGGCCTATTTGATCAAGATAAGTGAGTCTTCGCAGATATATATATTACAGATATTTTGTTGATAATCCATTAGGCTTGACTTATTTTAGTTAAACAGAAACAGTATATTGAAATATAAATAGATAATGATTTTCCATCATTCTTAGTTTACCATTTGGTGTTCCAATCAGTCCCAAGTCTCCGTCGCCGTTTGAAATTACTTGAAACTTTTACATCAGTTTTGGTTATGGCCTCAGCTTTAATTAAATTTTGGGCGACTGCGTCCGTGCCCATATTGTTTTGATTACAAAACTCCATAAAATCCCTGGTGTCCAGAGAATGATAAGTTTAAAGGTGTTAAGAGAGTGATTAGTAAATGAAAAACAAAATTCTTGATCTCCCTTGGCACACTGACATATCTTGTAATTTTTTTTTGTTACAGAGATGGAAACTTTAGTAAAGGGTATTGTCCTGGGCACAGCAGTCTTAGCGGCTATTGTTGTAGTCGCCTTGGAGTGGTGGCAGCACCGATCGGTACCAGAACAGTACGCCACCCACGGGCAAAGGAGAAGGAGGAACGACTAGTGTTACATAACATCACACATGTAATCCCTGACGAGGTAGGCAGAGGAGTGTAGTACACTCCCACATTTCACCGGTTACGTTTATGTCTCGCTATGGAATAGGTGGTGAACCTATTGCCATAAAGGATCTGGAACAATCTGGACTCCTTGCCACTATAAGAAGTTACAACTAGAAAGTCTAAGTTTACAAGTTGGAAAAATCTGGATTTGATCCCAGGACCTCTTAATCAACAGTTTCGCCTGCACTCAAGTTACAAGGGAGTCAAATGACTTGATTATTTTATTGCGAGCAGAATGGCAAATAATCCAGCGGTGGTTACAAGTGACCTCACTAACCTCACTAATGAAAATCATTATCAACCTGTCTTGTCCCACTGTTGGGTACTAATATCCTCACATAATGAGAAGAATTAAAAAATAACTAATCCGCAGTCTGCCACACTGGCCGAGAGTGGGCTGGCAGGTGGATTTCGTACTTGTCTAATTGTATTATTTTGTTTCAGACATGTCTCAATTTGCGGCATCTGATGGGCAAAGCAATAACTATTTATTCCTGTACTTGTACAAGTTCAGGATAATAATAATATTAATAAAGCAATAATTATATTTAATAACAATTATTAAGTTGGTAATAGACTTTAATATTTTATGCACTTTTACTATTTTATGCACTTTTATGCACAATCCGATTTTGACGTTTTAAGTTTTTTTATTTTAAAAAACGTACTCGTATTTTCACGCCTCTGATCCCGAAGAGGCAGGTACAGGAGTGTACTACGCTCCTATGTTTCACCAATTTTAATTGTAATAAAATGTAATTTTACTAAAACAATGAAGTTTTTTTTGATATTGCCCAATTTGAAAATGTCGATGACAATATAATCTGTATTCTCGCACAATTTATATTTCGAACAAGGCGTTCTTATGAACGTTATCCCATACTGAGCTGTATAATATACATATTTTAAAATATTACATACATACATATCCTCACGCCAGGTCCCTTGCGGGGTAGGCAATAAATATTATGCTAAAAAATTCTAGCAAACCGCTATAGACGGTAACTATGCTACAATATCTCTCAGGCCATTAACTGCGCAGTAACGTTGCGCTATGTCTGAGATAAAAACTATATTCCCGCCATAAGACATTATTACACCCGAGTGTTCACTAAAGCACGCTGTACACAGCGTACTATAATACGCTAATAATGACCCTGATATTAACAGGAAGTATTTTCTTAAATAAATATTATAAATAAGCGAAATGAGTGATCACACAAAACTTATAAATTTCTTGATCATGTTTATTTTTGAAAGAAGTATTTATTACATCCTTTACAAACAACTTCAGGTGCATTATAATGATAAATACATTCTTAACAAATATAGTACGAAGTGGTGCTTCGACAGTTATCAAGGGCCTGCGGAGGGCGGCGCCGCGGAGCACCGGCGAGGGGCACAGGATGAGTTGGCGTCGTTGGGGCAGCGTGGGCGACAAATATTAGCATCCGCGTTAGCATTACCCGCGTAAATGCAGTAATTTTACTTTAGCGTTATCGTTCGGTTCGTTGTAATTGTATTCGGATAAATTCTGTTAATTAGTGATTACGATAATTTGTTAGTGTCAGATTCATAAATATTCGTTGTTAGATTGTTTTCGAGTTGTTTCTTTAAATTCAAACCTACTTGTGGTTTATAAGAATTTATTTTTTATTAATATATATAATAGGCATAAACACCTCAGGGTACGTCTATGCCCAGCAGTGGACTGAAACAGGCTGATGATGAAGATGAGAATTTATATCAAAATGGTTTCTATGCGCAGAGACTTCTTCTAGTACCGAAGTTAGTTCTTCAATTCTTCTTGTTTCATATGATACTCTTGATTTTTCCATCTGAAAACCAAGTTAAGAGTATAAAATAACGCTAATAATTTCCTGATAAGGTAGGCAGAGGTGTGCAATAACCTTCCAAGTTTCAACTTTTATGTTAAATATCACATGGGACAGGGAAGCGAGCGTATTGCCATACACCGAACTTAAGTCCTGGCTCTCCGTTACTACAGGGAATGTTAAGTTAAAAAAATCTAATATTAGTCAACTATAAATAGAAATTGTCCTGACATATTGTACTCACTGAAATTGGTTTCCCTTGGTCTTCTACTGTGAAGAGTCTGTAGCAACGCTGGGCCACAAAATATAAGATCTCCACGAAGCTGATGAAACTTGCGCCAAGAAATAGTCCCGCTGCACCTCCAAACGACACTGGGGTTAGAAAGGAATGTCAATATCTTCTATCTCTTTTACACCAAACTCCATTTCCAATGTCGAATCATTAAAGACCGTCACAGACGTAGCTGTAATAAAATTAACTTAATAAAATATCATAAATTGTAATTATTATAGATTCTATTTCTTTGAAATTTCATATATTGTTGATTTTCAGTTATGTCATATTATTTAATAATTATATTTTATCCTGACTATTTTAGTTTAATACCTATCATGACTGATGCTGTGTCCATCTGTTATTAGAAATACAATCAAAATGCAACCATATACTAATTTTATATTAATTGTAATTTCTGTTGATGGTCCTAAATAAATAAATAATATATCTGTCTCACGTGGAGATATGTGTGCAGATATAGCGGGACACAGCGCGGTATAACGCGACGTCACTGCATAGATAGTGACATAGCTATCGCCTGCTGTAATATATATGTTATAGCGCAGTATATTATAGCTCCGTCTGTGACAAGCCGCGGTACCAGGCGATCAGAAACAGTAAGAATGACAACTCACCGACTAGATCTTGGAAATGGAACACAATTTGGCGAGTGTACCTCGCACGGGGTGCTTGTACTGAGAACTTCACTGAGCCCTTGCTTTGGAATATGCCCTTGTCCCTGAAAAAAGCTTTAGTTAAAATTGATGTGCGCTGGTCACTTCTGTCGCTGATGCGATAATGGTAGGGTAGACGTGTTCAGCAGCGGAGAGATTGACGTAGAACAGGACGCTAGCTGCTGGACGGGGGATGGAGTGCGCGCGGAGGACACTGGGAGCTGGAGATGGAGTTCAGTAACTGCTGGAGAGGCCTATGTCCAGCAGTGGACGGGAACACGACGGTGATGATCATTGCGGTCTATATCGACATCCGTCTCGCTCAAACAACGCTTTATTCAAGCAAATTAAATGTAAATTTATATATGTCAAGTGCACTGTCACCTTGACGTATGTCAAACTGACATTTTCGTTTTTTTTCTTATGACCTACAATAATCATAACCTGATCTGTTATGTGTTTGACTAGCTTGCAGGCCATTCAAATACTTGAGTCGAACATACAGTTACTTATCCAGGACGGGAATCGAACGCACCAACCATGGCTTATCCGTCAGGTTCACTACCCAATGGGCCA
>DWTO01003592.1:0-12412 GCA_018244755.1 Jemadia pseudognetus | reverse complement strand
GGAACTACATAGTGATACTGATATGGCGAGTAACGAAAATGTAATAGTACAATCACCTCATGGGTCGAACAGTGAAATTGACGAAGAAACTCATAATAATGACAGAGACGAAGAAACTAGTCAATATAACGAAAAACAATACAAAAGTAACACGTTAGCGAAGGAAAAGTCTGCCTCTAATTGTCTAGATGATTTCAAGAGAAATAATAGAGAATTAACGATTAAGTCACTTAATGATAAAAGTAATGACTATCCACCAATTGGTTCACCTGTCAACAAAAAAGAGGAAGGAATGCGTACAGCAAAGAATTCTTCCAAAGACACAATCGTAAAAACAGGTCGCGACACAGGAAAGCAAGATGATAATGAATTAGCGATAAAGAATACTAATCAAACTGCTGCTTCGTCCAGCCAAAAAGTTACGAATCAAATAAATACAGTGAAAACTGTAAAAACGTTTCAGTCTGAAACTATTATAGAGGAAATAACTACAACTGTAACAAAAACTATACGTAAAGTTAATCAGTCTTTAAAACAAGTCGCTCAAAATACGAGTACTACTAGACCACGATTAATGTTACCTAATCAACAGGGAAAACCAATGCAAGGGATGACAGTAAGAAATGTACAAACAATTGGCACCAAAATTAGAAATGCTGCACCTTCACCAAGACCTACAGGAGCTCTACCAATAAAAACTGCAGGTCAGTTGGTTCCTGTTAGGGCACAAAATCAAATTGTTCCAAGACAGAACATATTCAGGCCTAATACACCTGGGCCATCAAACATTAGGAAAGTATCTCCACAATCAAATGTTCAGAGACCTGTAATAGGTAAGCCACTTAAGATTTCACCATTAGCTATGAATCAATCATCAAAAAGGCCTTCGGAGGAAACACCTGGGCACTTCAGTTGCTTTAAAAAGCCTAAGGATTCCCTAATTCCTGTAAATGATACATTCGAAGGTGACTTCAGTGATGACTCAGTAGTCAATTATTCTTCAGCCTCTAGTATCAAGTCTGACTTTAGTACCTCTGCGACAAAAATTGTTAAAGGTAAATCAGTAACTTCAGCAACAGAAGCAAAATCAGAACAGCATTCTGAGCAACATATTACAAAGTTGAACAATATGTCTGGGCTCAAAGTAGTTAGAACAACTGCTAAGCAATCTTCCCAGGTTGAAACAAGAAATGAAATGGATGCCACCAAACGAACGACTATGGATGCCATAGAGCGGCTACAAAAACAGGGACTACTAATTAAAAAGCCACGCATAGAAACTTTTGAGGAAAATGAACCGTACAATTCAGACAGTGATGATGATTATGAGGAAAAGTGATTAATAATTGATTTAGAAGCATTCAATGACTTGAATACTTCAGACTGAGGCAAGATGTGACATTTCCTATATTAAAGTGTAAAGTTGATTTGTGTAATATGTGGACTGTGTTTGATATTTTTTGCATCCTTTATACATATGTATATGTGCACAATTATATTAATTTGGTGGTTCTGACTATATAAAATATTTATTTTTGTTGTTCTCTGATATTTACAATATTAGAAGATTACTTTATGTTTAAATACTATTAATTGTAAATAGAGGTTTCTTTCTAATATTAGGATTAATGTATATAAATATTACAATTAAGTAGAACGTATTGATTGACCATTACTGCCTGTTGGTCTTCTTGTTGTATTGAGACTCTTAATGGTCCATGTTTAGTTATTGGCAAGTTACACTATAGTACATTTAAATTTTTTAGATAGCGAAATCGCGATTTTTTTATTTCTTAGCGCTAATAATATCACATGTATAATAAATAAGTTCATATGGAATTTGTTATAATATACTGAGCCATTAATATGAAATTTCCGTTCGCGTCTACTATACTACTGAAAACATTTTTCAACACTAACAGTACTCGATCGGTTTTGATGGGGTATAGGTATGATTGTGCCATCTGTCTGATCTTTGTTTGTTGTTTATATAATATCCCGCAAATCTTCATCAATCAAACTGTCTAACTTCATCAAAACTGTCCTAAAAGCCTAATGCGGATTCAAGTACTACCTTTGAAATAATAACATAAGTCTTATTCTGAACACTTCCGTCAAGAAGAGACGTTTTAGTGTACGCGTGCTCATTAACTTGAATCGATGAGAATTTAGACAGAAGAATTACAAGTTAGGAAATACTAGTCATGGCTGCCGCCTCCAAAGCATAACGCGAACACGAACGGTTGGCATACTTAAAGACGCGTATGATTGAGGAATTCGTTTGGGTTAAGGTGCATTACAGAAGTGATGTGAAGATTTGTTGTTTGCGTGTATATGTATGTAATGTAGTATGATGAAGCGTGCGATTTTATGAAATTAGCCCCAAAACTATCAGTGCCTAAATAGTTTGAGGATTTGGCTCAAAAATGTAAATCGCAACCGTTGACACTGTTTCCGCTATGGCATTGAAAATAGTACATTTCATGGATTTCGCAAATATTTATAAATATCGATAAGAACCTCAGTTTAAAAAAAAGACCAGTTTCATTACCAATACAAAAAATGCATTTTTTGTTATTGTAAAGTCAGGCCTGTACTCCCCGAAGAGGTAGACAGAGGAGTGTAGTACACTACCGCGTTTCACCAGTTACCTTGTGTCCCATTATGGAATAGGTCTTAAGTCTATTGTTATATGCCGGAAAAAAATCCAGACTAAGTCATTATCACAAATTTCAAGGAGAAAAATCCAATAGTGACCGGAGCTGGGAATCGAACCCAGGACCACTACCAACGATTCAGTCGTTGCTTTATAACACTTCTTGTTACTTAGTTAATAGCAGCTGCTAGTATTAAATAATAATCAGTAACGCCCATGTCTCTGCGATTGCTTGATTATTGTGTGTATAACATCGGGTTTTGCAGTTCTAATAAGTTTGATTTAAAGGAATATACCTTTTTTTTCAAATGAAACTTGAAGTATATGCTTTAAATTAAAAGACATGTCAACTGGATTTACAGAGCAATAAAATAATAGTTTGTCTTTTTTCAAAAGGCAGGATAATATCAAAATATGCGTTTATTGGTTTGATATATAATCTGATATTATAATACATTTATTTTCTATCACTTGTTACACAATCACAATATGTTATAACATTTTTCTGTTAATCAACCTTCGTTTCCACTTTGTTCTGTCGCCATTTTTGATCCTGTAACCATTAAGAAGAATATTAAATTAATTTTCATAAGTTGCGTAAAATTAATTGTTTCTTTATTTATTATTTTCAAAATACTTTGTGTCCATTCTAAGGACAAAAATAGCCAGTAATTGCTTCAATTAAATAGGCAATAAAAATGAGAACAATGTATCTTTTTATTTTATTACATGAAATTTGTATTCTTTGATCATGATTAATTCATATTGTTGAATAGTACCCTACGGTTGTCATGAAACATTTTTGACGTTTTAAGCTACTAATTTCAGCAGGTACATATAGTAGATATGTCTCGATGGAAGCCACAGAAAAAAAATAAACACGAGAAAGACGTCACAGTACAAGAAAAGCGCATTACTGCTAGTCGTATATATCATACGCAGTGGCGTAGAGTGGGTTGCAGCCCCCTTAAAAGTTCTAATCAATTACTTGCGTTGTGAGAATCTCGTCGACTAAAAAAAAGAAAAACTACCATCGTCCTTTTACAAGTTTATTTATTTGTTTGTTTGGCCTTATGAGAACCTCGACGTCCAAAACTATTTCGCCGCCCCCTAAAAGTGCCGCCCTGGACGGACCGCCTCTACCGCCCAATGCTTCGCCACTGCATGTTTATACATCGCAGTAAATAGTTCGTGTGTATTGTAATTTTGGAATAATACAAGATAATCTATAAATTACCACCAGTTCTCGTTATCATTATAGGTGCCGGAAAGCGTTTAAGTTATATAAAAAAGTTATGTTTATAAAAATATTAGCCAAATCATCAATGATATATAATTGTACAGATAATGTTCTAAAAACCTGGCATTTTCCCAAAAAATACGACAACACTGTCTCTGCGATTTCCTAATAATTTAGCTTACCATCTAATCTGTTGTGACGTAACATGCACACAAATAACAAAAGTGTATTGCTTTCGGTAGGCATCTGATGATCTATTGAAATGTCTTAATAGTGCTATTCTATGTATAACATTATTAGCAATATTCCTAATTTAAACGGAAATTTAATGTATTCAGCCATTAATAAGAGCAATGCACTAACTGAAATATTCCCTAACACTGATCGAGGTTATCTGATCGGAACTGGCTGCAAAATGCAAAACAATAAGGTTATTTATTGCAAAATTGTAGTCCAAAGTGAGGCAGCCCTACCACAGTAATTACAGTAGCGGGGTCGAATGCTTACTCTCCTTACAAGGAGCATATTAAGGCAAATATGTAGTGCAGTATATCTTCATAGTATCACTGCCGTCAGTTGGCAAAGCTTTGATTGAATTTTAGCCAGCCATAAATGCGTATACATATCAAACAATATATCTACCTGATTTTATAGAAACAACTGAATTTTAGACAGCAGACAAAAAAGACACATATATTCGTCACGAATAACACTACCGCCACCGATTTTGTCATGGTGTTCCTGTGGTAGCGAAGCTATTTTGGCCGCACGCGGACCACTTCCAACATAATGGCTTACAAAACTATAATCCTATATATTTTAAACTTTGATAACTATTTTATAAAACTTGTATTTCCTCTCAATCTTTTACAAAACATAATGTATATTAAACTTACTAATTACTAAATATACTAATTATTAGTTATTTAATAATGATAAGGATTGTAATTTTGCTCATGAAATGATTTTTACTTGAATGGGTACTTCAATGACGTCCCCGCCGCCCGCACAGTCTAGTAGCAATTTGTGCAAAGCGAGTCGTGCAGCTTGTGTGAGTAGTGACGTACCAATACCGCGATCTCATTGGACAGCCGGTACGCGATCGCACGCAATTTGTAGCGCAGCTTCATACCGCTTTGCGTTTTCTTGCGCAACGTTTGTATAATTGTGTACATATTGCAGCAGTGCAACGTAAGGAACAAAGCCGCCAGGTAAGGCACCTGTCAATAGTCGCAAATAAAAACAATTGAAAACAAAAAGTAAAACAACGAAAACATTAAGTCGCAACTGAAAGACATATTTATTAAAATCAGCGTTACATGTAAAATAAATAATTACAATAATCCATTACACACGTGTTACACAAAAAATGTAAACTGAATATACAAAGCATAACAATATACAAAGACAAGTACCGTATCGATTAAAGGTTAAACAATATTACATCCAATCACAAACACCGTTATTATAAATTGACATCTACCATCGAAACAACATTTGTTTCGAAACTTTACTTACACGAAAATACAACCATTTGCTATTTCAATTATATGCGTATGACGAAAAGGAAACAATAGAAATGCAGGTGGACTATTAAATTATGACTAGCGATCGAATCTGAACTACGCGCTAAAACTAAAACTCGGGACGGTTCGCGACGCGTACAACCTACCGCCTACGTCTAAATTTACCACTAAATCTACAATTATACATTTTTAGCTAATGTAAACGTTAAGCCCAGACCAAAGTAATTAATACCTACACAAAAATGTGTGTCTACCAAATTATGAATGCGCATCATATTTTTTTGGTTACACACTAGGTACAAAATACATACACTACATTTACTAAGGAACATCAGTGTCGCCTATTCTTATATGAAACAGTGAGTTGTGAAGTTACCTAAGTATTTTAAGAAGTAAATTATTAAGTGATCGCAAAAGTATCTTCATATCCCAACATTCATTCTGTAATACAGGTAAAAAAAAATTGTAGATTTTTTTTCTAAAGTATGCTGACATCATAATATATACCTATATGTAGGTACATACATATCAGGATAAAAAAAAATGCTAATGACGGAGCACAATACTTTGACATAAAAATACGAAATATATACCTATTAGTTTTTATTAGCAATTGTTTCTTAAACTAAAATTTATACAGATTGTGCGCTGCCATTACTGTATGAAATAGTACAAAGGTGTAAATACATGCAATAAAATTATAACATAAACATTGACTGCAAATAATTTCAGATTGAATAACAAATACAGCCATGGAGATTCTTGTAAGATTCCTTAAAATGAGAATAATTTGACAAAATGTTTCATATTCGAAAATACTCTGTATAACATTTTTATGCTAGTGATACGAAGTATGAATATATTTCAGATATTTATTGTGCCTTATCTTACCCAATAACCAATTGTCTACATCCATAATAAAGTTTCTCCTGCCCATAAAATAAAAAAAGAACTGTAAGATAAATAACCATTTTTTAATCATTTATTCTTTATTGTTGTTAATAAAGGGCTTATCCTTATTGTTGTTTTTTAAATGCATGCCCATGATGAGCAGAACTGATTGTTTACCGATTAGGCCATTTTATTACATATTATTTTTACCAAATTTATTAATATGCACAGCTTTAAGAAAACCCATTCTGGTTTATATATTTTTTTAACAATTACGACAACATCCCCTTTGAAATCGTTTAGAATACTATGGTTGAATAATAATCAAGTTTAGGTTAGTTATTAGGAAATAATACAGATACTTTACATTTCCATGACATAAACATTAAATCCAATGTGCATCTAAAGAGAGGTAAAAAAGTTAGACAGTTAATAGGTGATCCTCATTGGGAAGTGAAAATTTAATTTTACAATAATAAATTTTCTTTGTGACTTCCATATTATCGGACCATTTTGTCATAACTACAAACAGTAGCTTTAAGCCATATATCAAAACCCATACAATGTAAAATGAATATTTTACAGTGACTATTAAAAATATGTAATAAATAAATAAAATAGTCTAAAAGCTTAGTAAAAATAAATGAGATATTCAAACACATTTATTAAGCATTGAAAATAAGCATATGTACTCGCAAAGGTGATGGGTATCAATAATTTGTAACTAAATTCATACAATAATATTGCATCCAGCAAGGTATGTTTTAAGCTTATAATTCTAATTGAAACAAAGGCAGTTCAAACTTTAGGGTTAAGTAAATAAAGCCTACGTTCATTTGTAGCCATGATATGTTCACATAGGTCACAGACTTAATTGCCAGGATGTTAACAAAATATTGATGCGAGTACTAAAATATACTTAAATACCATCTACATCAAACAAATTTGGTCCACCAAAAAAAAAACAAGAATCATTAAATGCATTCCAAATAAATATATCTAACTAAGCCATCCTATTTGAAAAAATAGCATTTAAAATATACGATTCAATTTGATGTTTTAATTATAAGAAAATGTTTACAACTATTCAATATAATTTGTCTAGGCACCTAGCAGATAGGCTATATAAAAGGAAAATGTCTTTGCTCAATTATATCAAAAATGCTATTTAAGAATATTACAACTGAGAGAACGCTACTTATTTCTATCAACCAAGATGAGCTATTACAGAGTTGTTACATTTCATTCTATTATTGACTAGGTCGGCAACTTTTTTCTAATTATCCACATTAAACTATAAAAAAATATAATTCATTGTATCTATAATACGAGATTATTGCGAGAGATTCATAGTTATTCACTTTGAATTATGTTAATTATTATTAGTGAAATGACCATAGGCGACGTCAACATCTACCATCAGGTGGTTCGAATGCCTGTTGGTGATGCCTTTAAATATAAAGAAAACTTAAATTTAATATGAAATGCATGTCATTTTTTACTCATTTACTTTCATTTCAATTCCAGATGTCTATATGATTAAAAACAACTAAAGATGATGTAAACAACTAAAGGTGACTTACTAATCTCACATCATTACAGCTACATAAATAGCTTTCACTATCTACCGGCAGTGAATTTTTGTACATTCACAATATTAAAAAAATTATTGACATCACATGACGTTCTCGTAAAATAATGAACACGATAAACTTAAAGGTTATGATTATTACCAATATATTAATTAAAACTACAACAAATACTTTTTTATATCATTCTCTTGCGTCTAACTAACAATAAGCGTTCCGATCAACGTAACAAAGAGCTATCAAAATTACCTTCTTTAAATTTATGCATTACTTATCTATGACAACCATAAACAATATGGCGGCCGTGTGGTTATTCATCTGTACAACTGAGTAGTAGCTCATCCCGTCATAAACAAATGGTATACGTGCGTCGTGCCGGCGTCCTCAGTCGCAGGGTACCTGTTCGTTCAGTTTCTGCGGTATGACGATGAGCGTGGTCACCATGTTGCCGATGCCGAGCAGCAGGAACGACATGCCCAGTGCTGCCACCTGTTCCCCGTTTGGTATCGAACACAATACTTTACAATGTGGAAGGCACCATGCTAATAGATTGCAACTGTCCAGTGAACATGTACACGAATCAAATTCATATAATTAGTACAGTAATATATGAAGTGATACATCATGCATGAGTGTTGTGAGGCAACTTGCGCACCAAACTAGATGCAGTAGAGAGTGAACAACATAATAAAATAATTATATGGACTTTCCAATATTTTATACAAAAGCTACAAATCATTGTCTGAAAGAAGAAAATATAGTTCCTAACAAAATTTAACACACTTGGCAACTTTGATCTACACTGGTTCATAGTTGGTTCACATACTACCTCAGTGAGTATACATAAAATTTTTCTATTTCATAGCTAGTAAACAATATAAATTTTATACATTTCATTAAACTCAATATAGTGTGTATTTTAATTTACAAAAGGACATACAAAATTTGTATCACTAATAAAAACGATTTTGTAACATAAATTAATTCCACAAATTAATACATTCGTTCATGTATATTGTTCACGAGGTAGGAAATAGACGATACTTGATAAAACAATGCATTCTTGGTTCCCTAAAATGTATTCACGCCATAATCGATTCTTAAAACGGTACAGATATAAAAGGACCCCTCAAAATTCTACAAATAAAAGAAAGTTTATGTTGACAAGCTTTCAATTACTGAATCGAAGAGTCCACATGTAATCAAGTCAAGTTACACTGGATACATCAATAAATAAAAATGCTCAAAATATATGCATATAGCGATCCCCGCACTAACAAACTGAATAAACATGTTGATTTAAAAAAATATTAGAAACCCACAATGCATTGTTTAACCAAACTGAACTATTGTATGAAGAAAACCATAGAAAAAATGCATACCTGCCACGTGGCGTCTGGGTGGTAGCTGATATGATACAGGGTATAGGCAATATACAGCTGGAACATGTAGCCACCAAACAGGAAGGGCAGTAAGTAGGACAGTCCACGCCACATCCACGAGTGGAACCCTTCGATTGTGATGTCCATATTGTGCCTGGCGCCCAACGCCTTCAGCCTGTACAACACCCCACTTTGATACCTGAACTGCATGTACTGGACTACACCTGGAAAATTAACAATTCACATTTGCACTCAACTACTTGATTATATTTTCAAATATCGATGTTTCAAATAAATATTGTATTGGTCAACTACAGCAAAATATATTCTAAAAAATAGAATGGATATTAATGGATGTAGTGAATTGGGTAAACACAGTGGACCATAGATTGTTTTAGACAACAATCAAATTTAATAAAGGTCATATTTAATGTCTACATGCATTCTCTCCCAGCTGTGTCAAATTAGGATGGCAATACTATTGCCAAAGTCCTGATAACCGTTCTGTTTCGTTCTCTTTTGAACAAGAACCTCTTGCTGAAGACCAGGCATTGTTGCTTTCAGCTTGCCAACTCAGCATCAAATTACAATATAAATAATTTGTAGTTCAGCTTCAGCATAATATATTTAAACACTGTAAGCCGATTTAACAGTTTCACTTCATAGTGTCTATCAATGATTACATCAGCTACTTTGTAACTTATGATTACAAATATATCAACAGTGACACAAACATAACATTACGCTTGTTATCCCAGAAGAGGTAGGCAAAGGAGTGCAATACACCTCCATGTTTCAACAGCTACATTTTTCCCACTATGGAATAGGCGGTGAGCGTACTGCCATACACCAGGCACAAATCCAAACTCCGAGTCACTACTCTGAATATCAACTAGGAAATCTAACTTAGAAAACTCCCATAGCACCCGACCTGGGATTTGAACCCAGCACCTCTCGATCCACAGTTGTACTTGCAATCATGCAACTGATGAGGCAGTCACAACAAATAACATAATTAGACACAAACTCACTTATATACGCTATGAACCACATGAATGTGTGTCTAAAATCGTCCCAGGGCTCGTTCTGCGGCCAGATCAGCAATATACCAGAGACCACGGTGGAGATAAAGTGGTGCAGCCGCCACCAGCCTTTGATGCGGGAGCCGTTCACCTTCAGGATGCTCTCACGGATGGTCAGCGTACAGTAGTACCACACCAGGAGGAATATGAGTATCAGTTGCAACGGCCTGGTGGTAGTAAGTGAAACATTATTAATACAAGGACAATTTTATCTAAGCAAATGCAAAAAACATGATTATGCAAGCAGTGCAACCATACTGTATGCGGAATCAATATTATGTCTAGATGTAGGAGATAGAAAATAAACGTAACAACAATGCCTGTAATCCGCGAAGAGGTAGGCACAGCAAGGTTGTACACTCCCACGTTTCACCAATTATATTTACTTCCCACTATGGAACAGGTGGTGAGCCTATTGCCATATAAAATAAAATTCAAAATGTACAATGAATAAAACATTACAGACGTTATTTAAAAATCCTTTGAACATTGTTCATATGAAACTTGGAGCGTGGATGTAGTTTGAACAAAACTTCAATAACATGTGTTACTAACATTGTTTATCTACACTTTAATCATGATTCCATTCAATGTTGTGTACGAGCGAGCACTGACACACATACATAACCTTCGTGTGAGTTCAAAGGCCACTATGTATCATGTATGTGTCCACACGTGAGTCACACGCGGAACAAATGCTTGTGAATACATCATTAGTACGTTTGTTTCTTAATTCTTCGCTCACATTGACTTCACTCAAAAATGCACCCAATTTGTCGACCAATAAGGGTGATAATAGTTTATTGGGTAGGCGGTACACACTTACCTGAAATCTATGTAAAGATTTGCGACAGCCAGAACAAAAGCTATCGCGCTGAGAATCAATTTGAATTTCTCATACTCGTCCTTGTACTTGAACCTGGAACGTTAGTAAAATAAATAGGTTGATATACTTGTATTTAAGCATATGTCGCAGCACATAGATTAAAATATAGTGTATGAAGCGAATTAATGTATGTAGATATTTAGTTCATATCAAATACATATATAATAGTTAGGCACAGCCGCCATCACTTTTGTGCCTATGGGAAAAATTTGGTACAGCCTTCGATTAAAATGAATTAAACGGGTTTAATGATTTTAAAAAAATGCTCATACATGTACTTAGGGTTATGAAGTATAGATATTTTTTTCCACTCAGACACAGAACAAATACCTGTGCTCATCACACAAATATTTATTCGGGGTGGGAATCGAACCCACAACCCCCAGCGCAACAGTCAGGTTCGCTAACCATTGCACTAACAGGCCAGTTGTTTCAATCACCATGGGTGGTAGCGGCCATTATTGCTACTCTCTCAGCATTAAAATAATTTTAAGCTATCCATGAATGATGCAGATGTTTGACTTACTTGTCATTTTTATTCAGAATGGAAACATTCACGTTGCCTAGTATGATCTTTAGGTATAAGCTGTTCTGTTTCGGCAGGGTGGCCTCAATTTCATGGAGCATAGCTTTCCTCTTCATGATCTCCTTCTCAAGGTTCATCACATTTTCGTTTTTCTTTTGCTTTAATCTGACACAACAACACATTGAGAACTAAGTTACAGTCTCATAGTTTCACACAAATGTCTTTCCAGAACACATGAAGCTCTAGAGACACTATCACCAGCCACAGTAGAATCTTGGCCATTAGATGTGTTTGTTAAGGATAGGGTTAGTAAATCACTATGGAACTTATACATTTCTTACAAAGACAGTTGTCAATTTGAACAACAGAATAATAACCCGAGATGTTGATAAAATTTTTTTTACATATCCAGTAATGTGGATAATGTAAAAAAAAACATGAAAAATACACTAATATCCGAGATAGAAACACCCAGAAGTAATTTAAATAGAAGTGACCTTATGTCAACACTTCATCAATATTGTCATATTATGTATTGATTGCTTATCTTAAGGTTGCCACAGCTGCTAAATAATTGTAGCTAGCTAAACAACTAATACACATTTATAATCCGAAGATTATTTCTCTAATCAAT
>DWTO01003591.1:0-12414 GCA_018244755.1 Jemadia pseudognetus | reverse complement strand
TACCCATCTTATTTTTATGTAAATATTATTATTGTATCAGTACGCCAGGTCTCTAACGGGGTAGACAGAGAACACTAAGTACCAATTACCTTTTTAACAGAGCTCAAAAAGAGGACAAGGTTCTCAATTCGACTGTATTTTTTTTAATTACAGACCTGTGGAAACTATGAAGTTACACTAGGGCTTTTGGAATTAAACATCTCTTTGTAATTTTCTCTATACCGTCGCGCATGTAGGCAGAGAGTGATGAATGTATTTAGAAGAAGCGCGGCAACTTTGTAAGGGCAGAGATGTTGGCGCTCTACGCTCCCTTATGTATCCTCTTCAGGTTACATAGTGCTGTCCACCTTCGCACTGATCTGTGCGTTTGGGCTTCTGCTGCTCCTGTCCATCCAGCCCGCCCCGGGGACTCCGCTGAGCGACATCACGTCGGGCGCCGTGTGCAGCGTCAGCGTGCTCTGCCTGGCGCTGGCGTCGGCCGGGGTGCTGGCGTCGTACTGCTGCGCCACCGACCCGCCCGACAACAGGGTGGGCACCGCGCGGTGGTACTAACGGTCTTCAGCGTGATCGTCTACATCATCGAATGTTCTGGCGCGGGGCTCGTGTCAACATGAACAGGGCCCCTGCGGTGGTATTAAAAGACATTCAAGTGTAACTGAAATAAAAAAAAATAATTTTGCAAAGTATTTGAGTCATTTTAGTATGATTGATAATTATTAAAACAATTAATTCCATATTATTTTTATAATATAACGTTTTAAAATATCGGTTATAACAAAAATACAATTTTGTGTACAGAAGAAAAAACATTTTAGTTTTTCGTTGTTGTAATTATGTTTTATAAAGTGAAACTTCTTTAGGCGCGATACGAGAATAACTCAGAACTTACTTCGGGCGGAAGTACCCAGCGTTGTGCGTTGCCTAATTTATCGATATTTATTTCATGTGATTATCGCATTTACTTTTATTTGTATAAGGTCTATATTAATATTCAATACATCGATGCTTAATTTTATGAAATTATTGATTTTATATTTCAGAACACATATAGATTGTTGTTAATAAAAAGTTTATGAACAAATCGACAGCCATTTTGCATTATTCAAAATGGCGGGATAACAGATAAGGCGGGTTTGTTCGATTTTAATTATAAATTAAAAACAAACCAACAATCTTAAAATGACTGCCCGTAAAAACGTAACTTTTTGTTTTGTTTATGTTTGTGAGTAATTAGGCTATGTCCATACTCACGCAAAAATGTAACAGATACAATTTGTTAAATATGCCAAAGAGGTTTTACTTCAATCATTTTTGTTATTAGTATTAGTTAAGTATGGCGTCTTGTACAGTATAGATAGTTGCTATAAAAATTATATCACACAAAAAAAGTAACTTCACGCCTGTAATCCCCGAAGAGGTAGGCAGAGGAATATATCACACATTATATAATAATGACAATTAAGGTCAAAATCACACGTCATAGAGAATAAGTTGTCATTAAATTTAATGTGACTGATGTTATTGATTTATTTAAAAATGAATTATTTAAATAGGAATCTTAGCCAGGTTTCTTTCTGGCTTCATTAAATAATTTAAGTAAGGAACGGGAGTTTCTCTTTGTGCATTTGTTCGAGGGATAGTGTTAGAGCGTATTTTCTTGTGACACAGTTATCTTGATTTATCTTCCATTATCGCAGGATTTGGATATAGAAACCACAATTTGCTAGAAAAGCTAGTTAATGTACTAGTACTAAGTACACAAATGATTTTAAGTTTATAACAAAAATGGTAGATTAAAGTAGTCGTAGGTAGATAGGGTATATATGAATTACAAAATACCTTTTTTTCTTTATTAATTTTATGAACGTCGATTTAATTGGCAGGTTCCATTGTAATTATACCCAAGGTAGGTATTTGATAGTTTTCTAATTAAATGTATTTCAAGTTCTTACTTATTTGATGCTGCATTCAGTTGCAAACTTGTTACATAATACCAAAAAGTACAGAACTGAAGTAGCCGTAGATATGGCGATGTGCTTAGCGCCTTAGTGCGGTGAAGGCCGCGCTGGGCCCAATCCGTGTCTCTGCGACTCCGCGCGTACTACGAGTTAATACGAGTTCAATTGTAATTCAATATACGATGCATCAAAGCAAATTCTAATTAGGAAATATTGTAATTAACAGCTATTGCGCGACATAAACATTTTAGAATTATTTTAATATATATTTAACGTATATACCTATTGTACAAAAATTTGTAAATTTTTGAATTATTTGGTTCGATGTTTTTTTTCACGCTTCAATGTCAATGTCAACAGACGGAGCTGTACTACATGTGAGAGTGTGACGTATGATGGTATATATATTACAAGAAACGTCTGTGAAGAAGTTTTATGTAATTTTTTTTTGTGGTTATATTGCCGCCTAAGATTTTTTGAGACTTTGTAACTTATATACGGTATTGACTTAGAAATAGATTTTGTTCTATTTTAGTAAAAATATCGTAATTTAAATTTATTTTATTTATGTATTTATTATTCACCTTTAGTCGGGTTACAAATGGCGGAAGTGTGAGTAATGGCAATCTCTACCTGTTAACCCACCGAAAGCCAATAACTTTATGGTAATGACTAAAATACTTTGTTATGTAGTGTCCCTTTATCTGTATTTAAATAAAGTATGGATTAACTAATGTTTGTGAAATAAGTTCAAACTATTAAATGTTGGAGAAATAAATTACTACATTTTGTTTGTACTTCACTTATTTTTACATAATATTACGATTGTATTTCCATGAAGGGAAGACTATAGTAGTAGTCCCTGTTTTCACCAGTTCCATAATACATCAAATGCCATGACTGGGAATTTCAAGATGGAAACACCAAATAATACTTTGTCCGAGTCGAGGGTCGAACCTAGGACCTCATGATCGGCAATCGCGCTCGCAACCACGAGAGTCTAGCGTCACTAGCGCCACTCTAGTGACGGACCAACGTGTCAGCCATATTACATATTTTTACAATTAATAATTATTTCTTTAATGCTCTGTTCAGTAAGGAATGAGGCTGACTGCTGGGCGGGAGGCACTGGGTTCGATTTTCGGTTTGTACGAAGTGTTATTAAAGTTCCTTCAGTCTTGAATAGGCACTTTGCTTTTCAACAGCGTAATTAAAAATATGCTATTCATGCAAATTATTGGCTCGTATATGATGAGGTGTGCCAGTATGTCCAGAACATCACCAGCAATTACAGTGTAAATAAAAAATGACGCTTGTTTAGAAATAAAATTTGCGGCCCTGAGAAGGACCTTGTCCTCTGAATATATTAAGAAAAAAACACTACTTTAAATTAACTATTTCATAATCTTCGTTTACCCGCCAAAACCGTACAGCGTTCTGCCTTGACGTTTGAGAGCATAGACAACGTCCATAGCGGTGACTGTTTTTCTTTTCGCGTGTTCGGTGTACGTCACGGCGTCCCGAATAACATTTTCGAGAAATATTTTCAAAACGCCGCGTGTCTCTTCATAGATCAAGCCGGAAATACGTTTGACGCCGCCCCTTCGCGCCAACCTGCGTATCGCCGGTTTCGTGATGCCCTGGATGTTGTCTCTCAACACTTTTCTATGGCGTTTCGCGCCACCTTTGCCAAGACCTTTCCCGCCTTTTCCTCGGCCTGTCATTTTTTAGCTTACGACAATCTTAACAACGGTTACGGACAACGTAACTTGCTTTTATATACTTGTTTAGTGGTGGGGATGACATTATCTTTTGTGGGTAATTGACATATTAATATTGGAAAAAAATTAACTAAGTAATTTATATATTATATCAGTAATACTCATGTAAATGTGTAATAAACAATCAACATTTTAATATTTACTTTTTAATATTTAAGTTCGTCCATTCGAATTCTTTTCTTTAAGTTCGTTGAACTGATATTACCAAGTAGGTATATTAGATCATCATCATTATCACCTCGTGACGGTCTACTGCTGGATGATCAATAATATTACTCGGTAAGCACTCATTTTGTCTTGAAATCGAAATAGTGTTTAACGATACATAGCATCTCGCCTGTATTTCTCCGAAGGGGTAGGTAGGAGGGTGCAGTGCACTCAATTTGCTCACCAATTATGTTACGTGTTACATCATGGAATAGAGGGTTAGCCTATTGCCAAAATGTGTACATGTAATTTTAAATGATGTAATCATGACGTTTTCGATTTGATCATATTAATTACAATTCGAAGGTATAATGTAGTATTATCCTTCATTCCTCTTAAAACGACCTTCACAAGAAAATTCTTTTGATTGGCCGAATATCAATTTAGCTCATTAAGCATTTGATAGTTTTAACATCACAATTTTCTATATACATCATACAAACGAGAAATCCTTTATTGCTTAAGCAATACACAATTAGATAAACTGTACAGACATGGCGCCGGTTAAGGCACCGAAAAAACTTCTCAAGTCCATGGAGAAGCCGCTAGAGAAATCGACTTCGAAAAGCAAGAAGATGAAAAAGAAGAACTACGAAAGCTACTCCATTTACTTGTACAAACTACTGAAATCGGTTACGAAAGATAATTTTGCTATTTCGAGGAAATCAATGGCTATAATGAACAATTTCGTGGCCGACACGTTGGAGAACATAGCAAGCGAGGCGGCCAGGCTGGTGGCTCACGGCAAGAAGACTACGCTCAGCAGTCGGGAGATCCAGACCGCGGTGAAGTTGCTGATCCCGGGGGAGCTGGCGCACCACGCCAACATGGAGGGGTTGAAAGCGATATCCTTGTACTACAAGAGTCGGGATCAAGATGGGACGCAATAAATTTTGTAATTTTTTAATAAATCTGTAAATAATTTATTTTAGAAATTGTACTGCGTAATAATGTTAATGTGTAATAATGTTAATTGTGTAATAATGTTAAGTTAATATTTAATATAAGTTTTATGATTGCAGTGTATGGTGTTTTTTTGTAAAAAATGAAATGATATACTTAATAAAAAATTTAAAAATAATGATGATGCATGAAAAGCCAGAACTTTGAGAGTGGTCTTACCTGTTTATTGTTTTACTGCACTACAGTTTACGATCTCTGATAAGAGATGGCGCTCTACGTGCAATATAATAACAGTGTATTATTATGAGACCGATTACGTATGGATTTATTTTTAACCCAATCACTTACGTGAACGAGTCATGAGATCTCTGTTTTCCAAGCGTAAGGGTACAGAGAATGATGGATGTGGAGGAGGCGCGGCAGGTCTGTAAGGATAGAGCTATTTGGTACTCGGTACTCTCTGCCTACCCCGCAAGGGACCCGGCGTGATAATATGTATGTAAGGGTACAATACAACACATACAATTAGACGTCTATGTATTTAGTTCTTGTAGCTGTAATCGAGAGGTTGTGTTCAGCATTCTCCGTGCTGCATGCCTCGCGTAGGGCCTTCCGTGGACATCTATCTCCGGCAGTGGACTTGGCTAATAGTGATGATGATGAAAAAATATTATTCTAATAAATGTGCAATAAATATGGATAGATAGAGATCAGGAATGATAAGGAGCTCCGTAACCGAAACTAGTGGATAATCCGAAATAATTTCATATCCGTATCCAATCGGTATCCGAAGTTTCATATCCATAACATTCATCGTAAAGATATTTGGCATTTGGTGCTCTTTGCCTAACCCATAAAGAACCCAGAGTGGTGTTATATCAGTAAGAATATTAAATCCTTGTTGGGTTTTCTAACTTGATATCTACTCCTAGTATTAGCTTCAAATTTGGAATTATTTCCAATGCATCGCACAACCCACCATAACCCACCCAAAATAACTGCTAAAACATGGAGTACCCACTACACGCCCTTAGCCGACCCCTTCAAGGAAATACAGGTGCAATGTTACAATAAACACGCAAGAGACCGTTAATTCATTTAATTGACCATTAGCCGAGCGCAGTGCTCGCTACGGTAGTGTAGGATCAATAAAAGCCGATGTTGGTAAGTATGTGCGTGAGGATCATCTGGTGCACGTCGCGGAACACGGCGCGCACGTTGTCCGTGTCCGTGGCCGTGGTGAAGTGGAAGTAGCACTCGCGCGGGCGGCTCGCCTCCGCCAGCACGAAGCGCTCCGCCGCCGCCGCCGCGCGCCGCCGCGTCGTCACCGCCTGCCGCGTGTCGGCTCACCGTATGACTGCCCATTGCCGCTTATATACAAGAATTGCAACGAACCACCACTATACCGTACTGTACGAAATGGATTGTTACTTAGTTCCATTTGTGTAACATAACATACGTAACACAATTTTATACCCACAGATTTGTATTCAGAAGCAGTCAGAGTCGCTAATAACTAAACAAACAGTATTGTCGAGACTCGGGACATGTTAGAATAAATGCAGCCACCAATACTTAAGGGAATCGAAAATGTGGTTTACAGTTAAATCATTCAAAAACCCTATAAGAACAGGCAATCCGGTTAGTTTCGGAGGTAGCGTCCAAACGTACGGCGAACAGGCTGCGTATGAAGAGCTTGGTCCGCGTGTACTCGTCGCCGGGCGCGTCGTAGTGCCGGTACTGCGGGAAGTAGGGCGCGATGCCGCGGCCCTGCGCCAGCTTGCGCGCCAGCAGGTCCTGCTTGTTCAGGAACACTATCAGCCCCGCGCCCAGCAGGAACCTGCGCTTGAACAGTACACAAGCGGTACTAAATAATTTTTTTTCTATTGAAAATTCAGGGCATGAAAATTACTAATGTGAATGTATATTCAGTATGTATGTACATACATATTCAATTATAGTAGTGTTATTATTCTTATGAATGATGTAGTATTTTACATAATTTAAACCATTAAGGGGATTAGGAGTCCATCCAAAAAATTCAATTTTGAACAATTCATATTGGTGGGTACTTAGGTATATCCAACAGAATATTATGCATGGCTACGATGGTCGTGCCACGGGTTATAAGATACCAAGCATTACTTCGGCGAGGAAACCGGTGTCCGACAGTGAAACGAACAAAGGTTAGAAAAAAAATCGTCAGAAGTCGGTACTTAGGTTGTGTGACGAATGTAAAAAATTAAATTAGGGCTATAAGGACAGATATATTTGGTAGTCGCTGTCAACATATAATAATGAACATAGTGCGTGGGTGTACGCGCACCGGCTGTGCCACACGTCGCTGAACAACATGAGCGCCTCCTGCAGCCGGTTCTGCGCGGGGTCCTCGCGCAGCGTCTGGTCGAAGTCGCTGCACGCCACCAGGAACCAGATCGCGTGGATACCTTCGAACACCTGCGGCGGGGGGGGGGGGGACACAAACATTCAAAACTGTATATTTCAATATAACAATGGAATCAAGTTAACAACAGCTGGAGGACTCAATAAGAGAGTTACTAAAACTAGTTTATTAAAATTACAATTTAATGAAACACTGGTCTATTCTAAGATCAGACAATGAATGACAAAAATAATAAACCAGATAATATTCGCAATTCGCGCCTCTGTTGGCTGTGGCCAAGCGGTTAGGCACGTAACAAGTGGATATAAACATTTCGTTAAACATAACATATTGCTAATATATTATTATAAGCACGAAGGCAATTCATGATGGAACTAATTAACAGAGGAGGAGGCCCGTATCGTGTACTTTATTTGGCCTAATTAAGAAATCTGTTTCTACCCTGAAACATAAATCGGTGATAAACTTATCGTAAACAAATATATAAAAAAATCAAACTAAATGAGCTTCCTAAAACTTAAGTCTCATTAGCTTAAGTCTTTAGTTTCAAGTCGTTTATTTAATTTATATTCAATGCTTTCGACCAATTTGATGAGAGCTACACTTGTTTCGTGAGCAACAAAAGCCAACATTAGTATTTGGCGCTATAAACATTTTTACAATAGGTATTTAATTGGATATAACGTCAACAAGATCAATCTCTTCATCGTTCCGCCGCCGGACTAGGGCCCCTCAGACCGCATACTGCCACGATCTCACACGCATCGGTCGTCACAAACAATTGACCTGTATCCACTTCTTCCTCTCCCCGCGCTGGCCGCCGACATCGAACATCCAGAACTCTTGGATACCACCGTGCATTGATTTCGGAACCTAAAATCAAAAATTTTTGTCTTCTCATTATCTGTAGAACATTTAATTCAGTTCTCAGAAGCTTCAGAAAATAATGTTACAAAAGTACCTACGTCATTGCAAGATTATTTATATCTGTTTAGCAAAACTACCCGTGTACGTTGTTTTTCAACCGCGGTGAAGAGGAATTATAGTTTAAAGAACTAATAACCACCCTTTAACTAAAAAGTAAAAAATTATTCTTACTACATACGAGATCAACGGGTTAGCCAATAACATATAGGTACATGGCCACATCGGTAAACATTTCAATAATTGGTACCTACCTTGACTTTAAACTCAATTTTCTGAACTCCGCACGTCTGTCGGCGGCACCTGAGTATGTCGGCATCTGATGGCAAATAATCCGATTTGCCTATAAGATCTATTCTATCGAGAAAACTGAAAAGTGCAAAAAACACGCATATAATGAATAATTCACGATCTCGCAATACGTAGTACGGAATTACAGTAATTATGTACAGATACAATGCGGTTTGTAATTGTTCACGTGTAGAGTGAATAAGCAGTGTCTGGAGCAGTGAGCTACGCCCCAGCTGTCTCGCTAACCGACTACTGAGATTGTTCCGGGACGTACCCGGGCCTATCAACTAACATCTACCCACAACTGCAAACATATTTTGAGTTTTAATTACTTTGTCGATGCTCGCTACTTTCCCGTAAATGGTTGTAGATGGAAGAGCTACGAGGTTTTGTAATACAATTGGTACATGTTAGAATGAATGCAGTTATGTAATTACCTAATAGTGGTTGTCTTATTAAGCTAATCACACAACACAGGCGTTAAGGCGTAAGATTCAATCTTATAAGTTGAGATGTAGTTTTTAGTTAATACATTTGTATTCAGTAAACGTAAGATGTGTTCATAATCTTACTATTCCGCACTGTCCAGCAGTTGGTACTCATTGGCCCGCTTGAAGCACTCCCTGACGCCCGCGTCGCGCCAGAGCACCCTCACGTGCTCGAAGTACTCCTGTAATGATGATAAACATTGATTCAAATGTTTTTATGTTAAGGATACCCTTGATTAATATATTAGGTACTACCCCTGATTAAGAAATATTTGAAAAGATTACAATTCACAAATAACAATAAAATTGATCTCCTATTTTACACTTTCAAGCGTTGACCACCCTTTCATTGTTTATTTTAAAAGTTTGGAGATTTGTGTTATTTTTTATAATTCGCCAAAACTACGTACAAGTTCATAGGCGGTGTAAAAAAGGTTTTCAAATTGCCTTCGCCTTTTCTCAGAATTTTAATTATTTCTACATGAAAATTAAATTATACAAAATTAAAACGAATTAAACCTAAGAGTAACGGTACCTACTTATTGTTGGTAAAAAAACTTAATTCAAAATGTACACCGATGCCTCGTTGGTCCAGTGGATGTAAGTGCGATTTGTACTGTTGGATTTTTTAAACTTAAAATTCCTAGCAGTTGGTTGGAATTCAGGGAATATACCGTGATGTGTTTTTAATAGTACGCAGTAAGCCCGACCTCGGTGTACTCAGCGGGCCCGTCGGGGCCGTAGTCCAGCACGTGTCGCCGACTGCTGTCCAGCCGCGCGTCCCGCAGCTCGATATTCAGCGCCGCCATGCCCGAAAGTATGTCGTAAATCGCTTCGTGTGTGTTGTGTCGTATGTGATTAATCTTTTCTACTCTTTCGCTGTAAAATAAGTTACCTACCGTTGTTATATATTCTGATGCATAAACGTATAACGCAACGCAAAGTTGTAATCCTTTAATTAACGTAAATATATGTTTTCTCTCATACATTATATGTATTGCGCTCTCCCGCGCACCGACGCCATGATCGTGCTGGCGCCATATTCCCGCGCTTTGTCTCTGCTTTACAAATGTAGGTAACTAAATTCAATGATGTCTGTTGATGACGAAGCGTAAGATTATGGGTAGGTATTACACAAAATGCTTTGCTGTAAAAATATACCATACGTACCTGGCTGTGAAACCTTGTACATGTAAAATCTTCATTTGTTTTATAATCGTTGTTTTGCCGCTCTCCCCGGTTCCCAAAAGAAGTAATTTGACAGCCTGCAAGTATAAAATTGATCTTGAGTCTTGAGTTTGATTCCCACCCAAGACAAATATATGTGTAGTGAGCTGAAGAATTTATTCTGTCTGTAGACATAAATAAATTTTAAAAAAACGTTACTTAAATATACATTTGTATGTATATAGGTAGTTTATCGATGGACTGGTTACTTTTGCACCCGGCTCTTCTCATGTCTACTTTCCGATGAAATGGAGTAACTTGTATTGTTTGTCTTCTACTTTACAAATGAGTCCCAGCATATTTACACGTAAGTAGGAACACTTACATCGTTATAAGACCTAATCCATTGTTTGATGTCCCTGTCTATTTGTTTGGATCGATCTTGATCTTCGTCTTGTCCCTTCGTGCATGATAAGAAACGCATAATCCTCGCTATAAAAAAAAATAACATATAATACGTAACCTAACATCACGCCTGTAATCCTTGAAGAGGCAAACAGCAGAATGTAGTAGGTATACACGTTTCACCAATTACTATTACATCCCACTATGGAATAGGTATTGAGAGTATGACTCGTTAAAGAAAGTTAATACTTGATGTTTAAACGTGTCCAAAATTGCTCAGCGTAGGATTACTAGCAGCAAATCCTTTCGGGACGCGTATGTCTCGTGACCTGAGACTGATAGTGATATTACTATTTTACTTCAAGTTGCCTGTATGCTCCATTCCAAGTTCAATAATATGGAAATATGTCCGTGTTATACATGTAGATCCTTAAAGACAACGACGTAACAAACCAAGTGCCAATAAGACATTTATGACTCGACAAGCATGCAGGTAGCGAAAATGCTAAATCTCTAAAAACAGGTGCTTTCTGCTCGCCCCGTAAGAGACCTGGCGCAACGATGTTATTGATAATAATAACCGGAAGTATTTGTGACAAACTAAATTATAACAATAAATCAACTAAATTATGGTATAGATAAAACCTGTCATGCTCCGTTCGGCTATCAGCCTGTTCTTCCCTTGGAAACATTTGGTTGTCTAAGCACAGTCGAATCAATAGCACACACGAAACACTTAAATACATTCTCTAAAACAATGACGATGTTTAAAAAATTCTTGTCTGCTCTGTCATTTGTCATCAAAAGATCTGAACGTTTGTTAGTTATTTCTTTTGAATGCTCGGCATGTATGTATGTAGGTATAAAAAATATAATAATTAATTAATTACCTTATAATTATATCCCAAAATAGCTCTCGAAATCTGTGCACGGACATCGACTGGCTCGCCTCAAATAATTTTATCGACCTTATCGTTACTCCGGCCGATTATTGTTGATAAATTGTTATGTGAACGTCTTTTTTGAGCCAGATTCTTACTAATCGATCTAAATCAGATTCTGTATACTACTAGCAGACATCGCAAGCGTTGTATCTACTTTGGTTATAAATTAAAAAATCTATTGTTTGAAAAATGAATGACGGTTAAACTATCTGTATAATATAACAAAATGGTGATATAAAAGTGGAAGGTGGGAGTAGGAACGTATTTTTGATGGCAATTCAAAAAAAGTAACAATACAATTCTCGTCAAAAAACTATTTTTTTCTATAGGCCCTATCACCATCGGCAAAAAATAGCCCACGTGCTATTCTCAGACCTACCAAATATAAACCAAACATTTCATAAAACTTGGCCAAGCCGATTCAGACTTCGTCCTCTAACACTGACATTTTTATATATTTAAAGACTATTTCTTGTAGAAATATTCCACTGGTCAGTTGTAGCGAGTGAACGGAACTGCTGACATGGTGGTCGTGGTTTCGATTCCTATCCTCAATGAAATCTGTGTAGTTTTACAACCGTCTGATAACCTTAGGCATTGCCTACGTTTTGACCAGACTCTGTGTAGAGTTCTCCTATAAAATTATTATAATTTGCAATGTACATACAGACAAAACTTGTAGATATTAGTAATTTATTTATGATGTAATGATTGACACCAGTTCCTGTGCCGTCGCCCTAGCTAGATGCCATCAAACATCGATTAACTTTTAAAATTAAGCAACGCGGAGCTGACGATTAATAAAATGTGGCAACAAATAAAAAAATCGAACGTTGCCATAAAAATTATTTTCCACATATATATTCAACTAGCTGACCCGCGAACTTCGTACCGCCTAACAGTCAATGAAAAAAGGAAAGTCAAAGAAAAACATGCATTTTC
>DWTO01003590.1:0-12414 GCA_018244755.1 Jemadia pseudognetus | reverse complement strand
AGAAATACATAAACTGACAGCAGAAACAAATGATATAAAGCCGCGTGTAATACGAGATGTCAAACCATATCCGAAGATAACCTTACAAACAGTTGCAGAGCTACCAGAAATTCCCCTTTTTAAACCTAAGGAATTTAATAAACCGCCATGCACGGATACACTGGATTGCAGAATTGCAGAGAGAAAAAGAAAAGAAAGGATACGACAAATAAAAGAGATGCTTAACAAGGGTATGCCTACAATAAACTATAATAGAAGACAACTCTTCCCTATAGTGCGCACTACTAACAAATCTGAACCAATTGCCAAAAGTCATCCAAAACTAATGTCTTTGGAACTTTTTAACCCAGCTACAGATGATATGGACAGCGATTCGAGTGGTGTATCCTCTCCAGATTCTGTAGACAGTGTGATCAGCGTCGTACCAGAGGAGTTGCGTAAAACCGCTTTAGAGAAAGGTATAGAATTAAAGATGTTTAAACTAACATTTATAGCCAATCTTGTATGTAGTTTAAACATATTTTACAACTCATTTTAATTATTAGTATACATCATACATAAGTAGTACAACGTACATTAACTAATATTAATTAAAATTTGATATTAACTATTGGCGGTTACTTCAAATGACCGTTGCTCGGCAAACGTAGATTAGGAGAATCTCCAGCTAAGAGACGCCTTTGAAAAGTTACAGATAGAATAGATGCGATAATTGGCAGATCGCGGTATGAAAAGCTTGGCTCTGCGATCCCCAACTCAATGCCCAGCGTGGGGGTTATGGGTATAACACTTCAGGGGAGGCTTATGTTCAGGAGTGGACTGCAATAGCCTGATGATGATGATGAAATACGATAAGCCGAAGAATAGGTAACGATGGCGTTTGTTAAGGAAGTCCTTTATCCAGCTGGTGATGATGATATTAACAAAAGGTCTTCTAATAGTATATTGAAACGTCTCTATAAATAATACAAGGGGATTAATTATGTAGTATCATTACCTCTATTAATACTTTCCAGAAAGTATTATAGTTATATCTCTGTATTTCCCTAATAAATATTTAATTGACAATTTGAACTATCTTACTTAACGTTATTTTTTATTCTAGATCTACCAAACCAAGGAAAGAAAGAAGAAACCTCAGTATCAGAAAAATCACCTTCGCAATCTCCTGCGCCCCAAAATCTTATCGAAGCTGTAGCGGAGGTCGCTCATACACTAGACGAAACTTGTGAGACTGTCATTCAATCCAGCCCAAGGTCCAAAAGAAAACATGTAGAGAAAATAGAAAGTGCTGAAGCAATGGCCATAGTGCAAGGTGCTTCCAGCAGCAGTAGCAGCAGTAACTGGAGTCTCAATAAGCTGTCACCTGGAGATCTCCGTATATTGGAGGATAAGTCACGATCTCATTCACACACCAGCTCCAGTGGAAGTTCTTCTAGTTTAGAACGGCTTTCACCCGGCAGAAGATCAAAAGACCGTTCGCCGAAACAAGGCAGTACCAGCAACTCTACTTGGAGTTTAAACAGGTTATCACCAAACCGGCCCGAAGGAAGGTCTATGGATGAAAACTTAGGTAAAAGCCACAGAAGTCCTACGAGACTTCCATACGATTCGATTTCTATATCGAGCACAGATTCAGAGAAGTCTATTTCCAAATCGGAAAGCTTTAATCGGATACAAGCCAATGAACCTTTGGTTACGTGTAAGTCTGACATGATAGCTAAAGATGATGATTGGGTTGAAGACCAACAAAGTCAACATTTAACAGAATTTGCTGAAAAATTAAGTGAAAAACTCCTACAAGAAATCGATCAATATTCTAAGCGAATAAATGAAGAAGACTTCGATCTCCCAAGCAGTAGTAGTAGTGAAAGAAGCATTTCGCTTAGGTTAAAACGAGAAGAAGAAGACAGAAATACTCAAAAAATATTAGATGAGTTATCCAACAGCTTACAACACCTCGAAGAACCCTTTAAAAAGAGCAGTGACACACAAGCTTCAGAGAAAGTAAGCGATAAAAATACATTTGTATCTATTCACGATTCGCATGAGACTGATATAAACAAACTCTTCCCAAAGTGTGGCTCGAAAACAAAAAGCAAAAAGAAATCTAAGGACGTGGACCCTGTTATTTTAAAGTTCAGGGAATTAAAAAAATCAATTAAGGTTACCAGCGACGAGGACATTTACCTCAACAACTGTGCCAACATACAGTATAATGTTAAACCGATTATAGATGAAAAATTACCAGATCTAGACACCAAAAATCCAGACGAAGACAGCGCTATATCTTCGAGCAATGGAAATCCAGAAATTACGATCGATTCTGGCAACTACGATATAAGTCAATCTCTAGAAACTGGTTACTCCTTGGAATCTGAAATCAGCGTGGATTCACTTTGCACCAGCACCGACAAAAGATCTTCACTCAAAGTTGGACAGTCCACAGACTCTAGCGATTTGGATAAAATGGAAATCAGCCCAGAATCAATAACATCCAGATCGAGCACCAGTACGGCGCCTTTAAAGTCTGGATTTTCAATCGAATCCAGCGACACATCTGCTGGCAGCGACTGGAGTAGACGAGATAAGACCGGCAGTACGGCTTCTTTGGGTTGTGCTAGCTTAGCCTCTTTACCGTCATGCAGTGAATGCTCGAAAGAAAAAAAAATATTGGACACTCGGTCGTGTTCAGAGGACACTGCGACTGTCCCAGTGATACCAGCTCGTGCGATTCCTCATGCTCCATTGTTACCCTCCTTGAGCGATGGCTCGGATAGCCTACCCTCAGAAGGCGGCGCAGTCACTTACCACAGATACTATCACGTTTTTAAACGTGGAGAACTCGATCAACTCATTGAGAAATATGTGGAAAGCCTCCACGTAGTTTCATCTTATTACGACCAAGCCAGCTGGTGCGTTATAGCAGAAAAAGTACAAGTGTGGACTATTTAAAAACGTTCAGTTCTTTTTTCTCCTAACTACAAACGTTAGTTTCAGTTCGCTGGCCTCCATTGGCCATTGAGTTTCTGTACGGTAATGATTGTAAGGTTAACACTACGCATGAACTGATAATGTGACTATGTGGTAAACATTACAAGTGATCTTCTTGGCGAACTCATCGGTGTTAGTGAGTGTTAGGAAAATGTTCATGAAACAGAGTTTTGTAATCGACGAGAACCCTATGGAAATTGCCAAAAGCGAAGCTTTTGTTTTTTAAAAATAATATATTATAATAATTATATTATAACGAATAAATAGTTGTTATCTTATTGAATTCAATATGTAGCCCTGGAATGTATGGTCGTATTGAGACCGCGTTCGTACCACGGGCGTTTGGTATTCGATGCGAAAATTAAACTCGCATGAAATGAAATCTAAGAGCTTTAAATAGAAAACAAATATTAATATAATATATTATATACTTCTGTGGCTCAAGTATAATATAAGCTATTCATAGCTTATTTACTATTATATCAATCATTCATATACCGTTGTAATATAAACTTACTGTAACAATTTTACTGATATCAGATTTGTACCGTTGTCCAATGCCGAAATGTTTAATTGCAACATAATAAAAAATATTCTTATTATAAAATTAAAAATTATTCTATGACAATAAAACGAATAGCATGGTGTCTATAATTTGTTTAGATTCTAACCTCTTGATTTACCCGCTAATTGAATAAAAAAGGAACAATCGATTTTGGAGAACGGTGTGTAAATCGTTAGCACCTCCGTAGTTGAAAATGTAACTTTTTTCAGTATTATTCAGTAATATTCGAAATGTTTAAAAATGAGCTGGCCTCGCTGTTGTAATGAGTTTTATAACATTTGTATGGGTCCATATGATTATTTTACATCAAAACATCAATGTTTGTATGTTTGATTCGTACTAAATCGGACCATTTGTTAGGTTAGAGGTGTTAGTGAACGTAGTGAAATAGAAAATATATGCTATTGCCTATTTTATGATATTTGAGAGTACAAATACATACAAATTCGTCTTATACATTGATCAATATATCTGTATATGCGCAGTGGACGAGTATCTGTATACCTACTTGTAACAGATCATTTGACAAAAAGTACCTACTTATTCTTTTCTTCTGTACTTTCAATAGTTAATTAATACCTAAGGTTAATTCCTTTTAACGATATATACATAAAACCATATATGAAAATAAGCTGCATAATATTTTTTTCCCTAGACATGTAATTTATTGTAAGTGCGAAAAATAACGAATTTTCAATTTTATTTCGGATAATTTATTATTTCATGAAATAAGTATGTAAGTGCATTAGGTATAAGGAAAATTTCACGAATAATGTTGACAGTCTCGGATTGTCAAAAATAGACACGACCTTGAGAAAAACGCGGCAACACAACAGAGAACAATAAAATGGCAGTTTGCTTACCGAATAAAATAATAATGTTGAAAATAATCGTTATTGTGTAAATACTTGCTATAAGTATATGAAGCTATTAGAATTTAATTATGTAATCAAAAAACAAGTGAGATTAAAATTAACTAGAATAGTGACAAAGATATGACCTGTACATTTATTTCGTGACAATCTTGTGTATTATTTAAAATTGAATCTCAGTGGAATATGTATAATTTAAATGTACAGGTTTCGTAATCACCGTTGTCATAGGTCATAGGTTAGTACGCAATTAGTTAAATAATACTGAACATGTAGTGAATAGGACAAGTTATATGTAAAATGCACAAGTAACAAACTTAATTTAAACTTTACGTAAGTCATCATTGTAAGTCAGTACAACTGTCGAGTTACGGCGTTTGTATTTTAGTGAACTGAATGGAAAAGCACACACGCAAATTGATAAGAGATCTATTGATTTGTTCAAATTGGCATCACTTTGATTGATCATTTCAATTGTTATTTATGTGAAGTTCAATTAATTTATTTAATATTAGGCGGAACTAATTTATGACGATAGTTTTCACCAGTCAAACTAGTAGACCTATAGTCAATAGTTGACTGTAGAGAAAATGGTAACAAACGATAATTATAATATGTCACGATATAATGTAGGTACCTACTCATAATTTTATTAACGATTGGCAACACTGTAATGACGTATAAGTTTCAAGAAATACGTATTTTGCATATTCACACTTACGTTAGATCCGAATCGAAGGACCACGATATAATTAAAACCATCAGTTCACTAAAAATAACCACGTGAAAACATTACGCTACACTCTTTTCATAATATTATGCAATTAATCTAATAAGTTTTCTATATTAACAGATTATATGTTTCGAAAGTTGAAGTGGGCCCTAAAGGCGTTAAATTTATTTAATGGAAGTTGTGAGGTTTTGACGCATATCAGTGCTGGTTTAGTACAGTATAGACATATATAATTTTTCCTATTTTTGTAATCACAAACTATTATTTCATATATTTCTAACAGGGTGTCACTACCAAGTGAACGATAAATAAACAGGTGTTAAAGCAACAATTTGCACGAAGTAGAGGAATAAAATAGATATTAAAATTATCTTATTCTCCAAGTGACCAAATTGACACCATGTCGCACGGTCACTAATAAAATATTCTATGTCAAGTAATCACAAAAATAGTCAATTTTTTAATGATTTAGGATATTTTGTGAGTGAGCGTACGGTATATTAGTTATATGGCTCTTAAAACAAATCGAGCTGTATAACCTCTCTTATTCTTTCCGTTAATCACTTAATTACAAAATATAACTTTAGGACGGATATCCGCTATGTAAATACGTGTTTTGGATTGCTGAATTTCATGTTGGCTTGTCTGTGATATATAATAGAAAAAAAAATTGACATTATAATTTGAAAATCCCTCCAACTGACTTGGAATTTTCTTGTCTGCGCTGAGTTTATTTTTGTTTAAGAGCGTTGTTTCTTTCATACGATATGTATTGTATATAAAAACAATTGTCGATTGTTTAATTATGTTTATTATCAATCACTTTTAAATTTTTTTTATGTAAATTTACTTCGGCCTGGCAGATTGACCGTATGCTAAGCATTTTTTCAATTGTGTACGATCGATAAAGGTTTCACGCAAACGTAGCAAAAATGTTCTTCGATAGGGTTCTTGTAATGTTGAACATATTTATAACGTTGCCGTGTGGAGTAGTCACCTAACTAAAAAATAATAATATGCTCGACACGTATACCTATACAAACATTTGAATTTATAAATTTAGATTATTTAAGAGCAACCATTAATTAACCTATTATTTATTACATTAAATGCCTTCGATCCAGTAGTTTAATAATTTACATATATGTTATTTTCATGTTGTAATGATATCTTTTAATGTACTCTAGTATAAAATATGACATTTAAAATTTTATAATGGTAATAACTGTTGCATTTCGAATGACTAGAGTTTCTGATTAATACCTCTTTTATTAATCTCACATGATAACGTTATACTTAATGTTACAATGTAGACCAATGTTCAACCTATTACCTACATATATAATTTGGCATAGAATCTAAAGCGTATATTATCGCTATCAATCGATATTATAATACATATTATTATGTAATTAAGATTATATTTTAATGCAGAGAAAAATATAGTTCAAATTCCGCGCTCAATTTCATTGCACAGATAAATATATTTAAATAACAATATAAATTATATTGACTTGTAAAAATCATGCAAATTATAATCGCCAGCAAGTGATAGCGTTTATCATCAGGTATATTTAGCCAGTTAGATCCAACTTTTTATAAATTTAAGAACATGAGGCAAATGGTAACTATTTATTTATTTATTCTTGCTTTAAATCTTACAAAATAGTACAGGAATAAAAAAGCGGACTTAATGCTAAAAGCATTCTCTGCCAGTCAACAATATGTATTAGGAGGCAATCAATAAACTTGGATCCAAATAAATTTATAAAATAACCATCAAACATCTAAATGTTCATATTCCAGTAACGGGAACGATGTAGCTGCAACGCACAAATATTCTTTTCTACGCAAATATTATTTTTAAGTAAATATTGAATTTGAGCGTCGTATGCTGACGCATTGGCAAAATATGCTGACCCAGGCTTAAGTTCGGGCATTCCCAGTTTCGTTTAGATTTCATCTTGTTGCAATCAGTCTGAATTTGTAAGGCTACGTAAATATATAAATCTTCAATAAAAGAAACTAATTCAGTCCTTTCCGTATTCCACTGTTTGTGACGAGTATATCTGAGAACTGATATTTATTTTTATTTTGTCAGTCTACGAATTACCTACGATCAACTAATAAAGGTTAAAGGTAAAAGATAAATGAAAGGCTAAAGATAAAGGTTGACATATACACAGGTCATTTCGAATTACATGTTACCTTTGCCGCGCGTTCTGACATTATTGTAGGTATTATTCGCCTCTACTACGAATACGAAAAAAAACGAAAATACAGTAATACATTGTAAGCTTACTATACTGTACCTATACATTATATTAGGTGACAACCTTCAAAATAAAATGAAGACTTAATTATTTCATTTGTTTTATTTTACCCACACACAACTGACACAAGCGGATTAGTTTTTAACACAATGAATAAGAATCAGATTTTATCATAGATATAGCATAGATAGATAGTATCCTATATCTATGGATTTTATCATAGATATAGCATAGCATCCTACATCTATGGATTTTATCGTTGTCGTATGAATGAGAAAGGATTGAAGTCAAATAAACGTGGCCGGTAGAGGTCACCACATGCAACTTGACACTCGCAGATCGCGTTCGCAACTCAGATATAAGGAGACGTGTTTTGTATGACTGTTGGTGTAAAAATGAAAAAGGATACAATCCGATTACTCGGACATGTAGCAAAATGACAAAGTATTGCAATGTAAATTGACTAATTCAGTTATCGAGATCTAGATTCACCCATCGTAGCCAAACGAATCAGATACTGGCTCATCTGAGATTCCAAAATTCTGTAAGGGTACATAACTTCATGACAACAATAATTTATTTGACAGATTTCAATAACGTAACATCCCGTCTGTAATCCCCGAAGAACAAATAATTTCAAAAACGTAAAATAAACCACATTGATCAAAAAAACCTTTTATTAGATTTCTAATAGAAATAAATACAAAAAAAATATTTGTATGTATTTTGCCCTAATAGTTTAATGGTGCATATCATCAGACGTTACCAAATGAGAATGTAAAAAACGAAACATGTTTTTGAACACATTTATTACCTACCACCATATACACGCACATTGTAGAGGTTACTTACAGATTAAATAAATATTTTACATCTACTATAATCTTTACTTACATTAGTATTAGAATCTTAAAAACAGTTGCATATCGTAACAGTTATGAGTTACCGACTTTCTCTCCATACATAAGCTTTTAATCCATTGCCGTCGGATGCCGCAGTATGCGTGTGCTGCTAGTAACTACCGCCGGTACATAATTTTTCAAAGGTACTTGATAATTAAAACAAATATTATATTCCCTTAGTATATTTTTCTCAGACATGTTCATAGAAGTCTCAGAAAATGGCGTGCCCGTGCAACCAGGTTGATAAATGTAGTCAAAGTATGTCGGGTATGTAAGGATAGAGATATTTAGCACACGGTGTTCTCTGCCTACCCCGTAAGAGACTCGACGCGATGTAATAATACAGTTATATTATCTGAGACTGACAATTTCGAGTAATGCGCGTCTTAACATATTACATTAGTTTAAAGAGAGGCCGATCAGAGGTGCGGGGGCGCGCGGCGTTACACGAAGTAGGCGGCGAGCTGCGCCATCTTGTCTTTGGGCTGCTTGTTGCGGTGCTTGGGGCGGCCGCGCGCGCCGCGCCGCGCCGCGCCGCGTGCCGTCGCGCGGTGCTTCTCCACCTGCGGGCGCGCGCGCGTCAGGCCCTCGTGCGTCGCTACGGACGTCCGCCGCCTTAGTACTCATAGGTGGCAGCTATTACTCTAGTTATAGATATTTTATATAGAAATTCTAGTCAGAAAATCCAAATTCCAAAAAATTCCAATAATAAATCAGAAATTCCAATAGGACCCGGACCCGGGATTGATCCTAGAAACTCTGGTTCACTTAATAACAGTTATTATTAATCACAGATACCGGACACGGATCAAGGTTATCAAGTATCGTAAGGAATAAACAATAGATATTTATTAAAACAATAGATACGTATAGCCGACGACAACCCTTCACCGTCGGGCGGGCAGTATACCTGCTTAGCATGAGTTTTGTTTTAAAAGCAGTAGTACGCACGAGCGCGCTGAAGCTGGGCTCGCAGTAGAGGCAGGCCGTCATGTCGGTGAGCGCGGCGGGCAGGCGCGTGCGGCCCGCGCGGTACTCCACGGTGACGAGCTGCGCGCCGCACGCGCCGCAGGCCGCGTCGCACACGGCCACGCGCGTGGCGTCCTCGAACATGTTGATGATGACGTCGCAGCGGTTGCACGCCAGCTTCCACTTGGGCGCGGCCGGGTCCAGCACCAGCACGCCGTCGCACTCCACGCAGCCCGACACGCCCGTGGAGTTCACGCCGTACGCGCACGTCGGGTGCGTGCACGAGTTGCACCCGAACCCCTTCTTCATGTCCCTGGGTGGCGAACGCGCATGTGTGTAAGGTCACGAACACAAGTAAATCAAATGACAGCAATCGCTGCTCCAAACACCATTCTTCATTACTATTACTATCGACGAAGTTACTGTCAGCCACTAAGCCGCGACAGTGTCGCCACCTAGGCAACAGTACTGCTATCTATCTAATAATAACTCGAGAGGCGTACTAACACTCTAGTGAATTTACCTGAATGGAGGGTGATTGTAGCAATGCGGGCAGAGAGGGAAGCTCTTGCCCTTGGGCCCGGAGGACCAAGACAGCAACTCGAAGTCATCCAAGGGACACTTGAGCTCGCGGTAGATCCGCACGGTGCCGTTCTGTGGCAGCGCGTACGTGTCGTCGCAGTGCGAACAGTGGAGGCGAGCTGGCTTTGCCTGTAATAGGGAAAAATGAATTATTCTATCAAATCGACATTAGATTAGACTGGTTCAATGGTTGGCTGGTAGAAAATGGCAACCTTTTCAATTTTTTTATTACTGAACCATCCCGTCGCGTCTACGGGGTAGGCAGGAATCATACTAACCTGTATATATTTCATATAACGCCTACACTTCCCACAGCGAGAGAGAGCCTTGCCGCTGGCTTTCAACGAGGAGAAGCTGACTTCGAACAGTTGGTCCATAGCGTCTATGGAGCGGACGAAGTACTGGAACTTTCTACGGAAAATCTCAGTAGTGTGAGCCAGCACTGCCTGGAAGTCCGCCTTCCCGACCGCTATAAGATTGAGTTGCTCCTCCACCGCCGACCGCATCGTCGGCAAAACCAGTTCTGGATCAATCTGGAACACAGCAGAAACACTTGTATTGTTGGGTGATCAGAGGATGAGCTCAAGAACCATTTGTCACTGTAACTTACTTGTTATTCTCTTCATCATAACGTAATATCATGCCTAGTAATCTCTAAAGAGATAGGCAGAGGAGTGTAGTACACTCCCATATTTCATCAGTTACGTTTACGTCCCACTATTGAATAGAAGGGTCAGCGTGTTGCTATACAACTTGTACAAATCCAGATTCCGAGCCACTCTTAGCAATTACTAGAAAATCTAATTTAGGTTAGAAAAATCCAATAATACCCGACCCGGGATTTGAACCCAGGACCTCTCGACCGGCAACCACTTGCTCTGATTGCAAGCACTCTACCAAAGAGGGAGTCTTGTTGTTCATCATCATTAACCTATTTCAGTTCCTCTTTTCATACAAAAAGCAGAAATACCCATTGTATACAAGTTGCAAACTCGTCTTAGTTAGCAGCTCCCAAGGACAAACCGTCGGGAAGACTGCCCACCTTCTGGTAGCCGTGCACGAGCACGACGCCCAGGCCCGTGGGCACGAGGCGGCGGCCGCTGCCCACGGCCACGTAGTTGCGCAGGCAGATGTTGTTGATGTGCACGGGGATGGACGCGTCCGTACCGATGCCGTGCTTCTCCATCAGAGTGATCAGCTGACAATGTTCAATTAACACCTTAACTAAGTGCTGTCCTCTTAGCAGACCTTTTTAAATGCATGAGTAATACTAAAAATAACAGCCACTATCTACGTATGTACATATAAAACACATACAACACAAATTGCATTTAGTCGGGAAGTCGAGTCACCTCAGCTAAGAGGTCCGATAGAGGAAGCTTGAATAACAATGAAGCAACATATTTAATTTAGCGAGAAACTGTTTAGCATATCAAAATAGGTACTAAATTAATGAAACCATCATATGTGGCAATCGAGTGCTCTCTGTGTACTCCGTGAAGGCCAGACAACCCATTAACTACATACATATAAATATTATACACACTGTTTTATACCCAGGTACTAAACAAACACTTGTGCTAATCACACAAATGTTTAACTCTGGCTGGCAGTGGAACACGCACGCACACGCACACACGCACACACGCACCTCCGACTCGGTGAGATAGTCGGGCGGCGCCGTCTGGCACTCCACCAGGCGGTGGTCGTGCGCGCGCAGCACGTCGTCCACGCTCAGCGCCGGCACGAACTCGTCCTTGCCGAACGCCTGCAAGCAGTACATCAGCTTTTTCTTTGTTCGAGCCTTTCAACATTCCACTGTGTTAACGTGTCTCCGCTCAGAACGAGAGTGTTAAGTCCACACTCTTGCCACGCCGGCCAAATTCCAATTGATAATCTTCGCAGACCTTATAATGCTTTTTAAAAATGTTAACATGTATTTATTATACACATACTTTCTACATTTAACAAGTGGGCGCGCGTACCTGCCAGTGCATGACCTCGGTGTAGCCGGGGTCGACGAGCGTGCTGCCCTTGTAGTAGAAGGTCTCGGAGCCGATCTGGAAGGTGAGCGTGGTGCACAGGTAGCGGCAGTCGCGCGACAACGTCGCTATGAAGTGACGCGTCACGTAATCGTAGATCCTCCACATGTCGCCTTCCAGTTCCGAATCCGCTGTAAAAAAATAATTATCAAGTATTGAGATTTGAGACGAGCTAAAACCCTTTCCGAAAGTAAGCAGGCGAGGCGTTAGTTAGTGGAGACGTATGTCCAACAGTGGACTGCGACACGGCGATGATGAAGTCGATAAAATGTAGAGAATATATTGAGTGCTAATGGAACAGCACTCATAATCTCTTTGAACATAAATGAAATATTAGCGTCGCTTTACAAGTATTAACGCTAACGACAAGTAAACATTCAATTTCTATATTCAAATGTATTTAATAAGTTTTTATTAATAATAATATAAAGTTACTTCACGCCTGTAATCCCCGAAGAGGTAGGCAGAGGAATGCAGAACCA
>DWTO01003589.1:0-12416 GCA_018244755.1 Jemadia pseudognetus | reverse complement strand
TTCTGGGTGGGAATCGAACCCACGACCCCCGGCGCAACAGTCAGGTTCACTAACCACTGCACCAACGGGCCAGTCAACTTTAAACGTATATTTTAGAATGTGTTAATTTATTCAATACTTACAAGACTTTGAAATTATTACAATAATATCGTTTGCTTTGGCTACTATTGTATTATTATAATGGGTGTGCGAAAATTGTTTTAGGATTTTAAGTACGATTCGAACTAAAATACCTTTTAAGCTAAAACAAAGTTCTTAAATAAACGACGGTGAAAGGTCTTATTTGCATAATTTATTAACTCAGGAGATCAAATTAATTAGGGGTAAAGTAGGTTCATATCTACCCAAAATTTAGTGCCTTCTCATGCTCAAGAGCATATATCGAAAATATGTATCAAATTGAAGCGTATTTTATAATTTTTTTGTAACTTTCTAATCTATTTTTCCCATTTTTTTTCTTTGTTTATCACTTTATCTTTTAGGTAGATGATAGATCGGCGCAGTGTAGTTCTCTGGTTTTCCAGCAAATTTGTAGAAACACTTACCTACTAAACAATATATTTCTTATCAGGCAGCCTAGGATTTTTATAGGCACAGGCATAAAAGCAACTATCGGTATCAATTAACACATCTAAATTTATGGTTATTCGCCCGGAAATCGAATCCGGAACAGTTGCGACGGTGCCGCTACGCAAATTGGCATTATCTTCTGGTTTATTATGATAACTAGGATGAATATATACGAGAATGTATAGATAAAATATATGATGGGATAATTGTTTATTCCAAACTGTTCGTAATACATACGTAAATCCATTATGAAAGGCAGGGTGACATAACTTAAAAAATACTAACAACTAAATACTTAAACTTAACCAATTTTAACCATACCAACTTATAATGATTAGAGTAATGTTAATTAAGGGTAGTTAAATTAACCATCTTATTTACAGGTAATGTTGAATGGATCAACCAAAACAACAATTAATCTTATGTCAGTAATTCGAGTTGTCAACTGTCACTACTCTTGTCATTTAACATATTCTTAAAAACTGAAAGCCACACCCACAAAAGATCACAGCCAGTATTCTTATAAATCACAGACTAATGAACCACACACAGCGTAATAGAACTGTGTACATTAAAAATTCAAATTTTTCGCATATTTCATTAGTGTGTCTCTAGTCTCCTCATGAACAAATTAATGCCCATATAAATTTAGATGAAATGCAAATAGGCTTTAGTAAAGTTAACTGGAACATATGCCAAGTTTTTGAGATGCAATGACAAGTTGCTGAAAATAATATTGCAAATATTGCATAAATAGACGGCTTAATTAAAAATCTTGAAGTGAATTCATGCATTTTTTATATTATGTAGCTTACTTATATTTTATGAACAAACACCGGCGACTTTTTCTTTCCCAGCACGAAGTGCAAAGAAACGTGGAAAAACTATAAGTTTTCTTTTAATGGAAATAATTCAAATAGAAATGTTTCTACTTAGACTAGCAATTGGCAAAAGAGTTTTAATATTTTCATAGTAAGAAAGCTTGGTAAAAAGAGCAAAATCTTTAACAAACTCAGTGGTCGCAGACGCCTGCAAATTTTAACTATATCAAAACAATTGCCTTAACGTAACTGGTGAAACGTAGACGTTCATACGTTGCACTTCTCTACCTACTTCTTCGTGGATTACAGGCGTAATGTTACCTTTCAAGTCGCAAGGTACTGCGGAAAAAATAGATATTTGATAACTTTATCCTATCTGCGATTGCGAATTCTGTTCACAGAAACAATATATTTACGCTAGATGTACGGTAGGTACCTATACTATAATGATATACATAATTGCTAAAACACGTTAAATTGTGTAAATTATTTACATTTTATATAATTTTCCATTCTATAACGACAGTACGAATATAATAGAACAAATTAGCAATAAATGATTACTAACAGTTTGTACAGGGATTTAAGCTTTGGAAAAGTAATCAAGCTATATTAGTAGTATTGTAGTACAGTAATCATAATCAATTATAAATCATTAAAATGTAATGAATGAGTTTGCAAATTTAGTTTGTTTTACAATTCATGTCAATATGAACGCACACTTACCTTGAAATTTTAATTATTGTTGGATCAGGCATTTTTACATCAATATTCTTACAAAAAACCCTGGATACCCAAGAATATTTCTCATCGGATGTTGGATGTCGAATTACTTCCGGTGGCGAACAGATTTATTACGCGACCACCACGCGATACGCTTCCTATTTGCCAAGCTAAGAAAAATTTAAACGTCATTTCCGTTCGAGCAAACTTTTATCGGGTCAATGTCTTTATATGCCGAGAGCTGACAGGACACTGATTACGTTTTCTAAGGAAGTTTTGGACGTTTCATTAATGAAAATCTAAATAGAACCGGAACCTTGACAATTTTTAATTCGAGAAATGTACAGGCGTTCAATATTTTTAAATTGAACTGGAGATTTAATTAATAAAACCATAGATAATGTACACTGCTGTCTCGTTATTGCGTCCCAGTGTATACTCATCCATGTAGTGAACAGATACAGGACGTATAATCAGAATATTTTTAGGAAAATTTAATATTTTCGTAGACGAAACTTTTGTTGGTGAATCTTTGTCGTAGATTAGCGGAGTAAATAAAATAAATAATACAAAATAATTCTCGGTTAATAATACTCTGGCAGATGGTTTACAATTAATTTATTTAGGCACTAATGAATTTGCTTTCTTTAACTTGTAGCTAGTATCTGACTTTTAACTTGTATCTAAAGTTCGCTTGTTGTAGGTACGAATGACTTAGTGGAAATATTAATATAGGTATATAACTTGAGCTCTTATACTTTCACGCATAAAAGCAATATTTTGTAGCTATGATGTTAACGCAAGTGCGACTGTCGATCGGGAGGTCCCGGGTTCGATTCCCGGGTCGAACACTACAAAATTTTCTAATTTAGATTGTAGTCTAAATCTAAATAGTAGTGGTTCGGAGTCATCCAGACTCCGATGTGCCCGGTGCATGGCAATAGGCTCACCACCTATTCCATAGTGGGACGTAAACGTAACTGGTGAAACGTGGGATTGTACTACACTCCTCTGCCTACCTCTTCGGGGATGTTACGTGTATAAAATAAATACTCTCTAATAACACACATATTTTTTCATATTTATACTTTAAAATTATAGACTATAAACAAGTAAGATATAGGTTTATCTTAATCGATATAAATGTGTATTACCTTTTTTAAGGCCTAAAATTAAACTCAAACATGTAAAAGTAATGGAAATAGTCCAGATTTGTATAACCTCTATTGTAGGTATTATTATGGTCTGCTCTGCAGAGGGCGGTAGGGTAGACTTAGCGAACGTACGACGTGTTGCAACTAAGCCACCTGTGACCCTAAATATGTCTAGAATAGATTAACTTCTGACACTGGATACAAATGTCTCGGGAATTAAATGATCGTTTGATATCGAGTGATTCGTCACGTCTGTAAGGATGGAGATATTTGCCACTCTGTGCTTTCTGCCTACCCCGTAAGGGACCTGGGGTGGTGACGCTGCAATAATAATGATCTCATGAGATACCTGGATGTTCGTTTCTTTAACATTCTATACATTCACTACTGAACTTTAGCGTTAACGCGCATTTCATTAGTAATGTTATCAGTAAGATCTTGTGTTATCTTATCAGTCGCCGCGCCAGCGTTTCAATTTGCTTGCAAAAATTTATGCCTATACGTACCTATTGTACCTTTGGTTAGCATATTTGTGGTATAGTTTTGTTTATTAAGTGTAAATTTACATTTTTACGATACGTAACACATACTCGTGTATATAAAGGTATATATATACGTGTATATGTATATAGGATTGTAAAGAAATGGAATGAGTGGTGGTATCCTAAATGAAAGTTACATACATTTATTTTTGCTTTTATTATTATTATCAACATATAAGTATTTCTGTTATTTATATTGGTATTATAATATAATGTCTTTAGTCGGTGGGTTGATACAGGGTGTATATTTATAGATTATATATTTTACAAGGAATATAATTATGTACATATTTACTGGTTGGACATATTTACAGGGTACTTGTAATAGATATGTTTAAAGGGTATATTTTTATAAACATATAAACACATACCCTAGAAAATGAACTCTGGGAAATTACCTGGAGTTCATTCTCATCAAATATGTATAGCATGATTAGGTCGTTTTATTATTTCGTAACTAACCGATGGGGTGACAATATGTTGCAATATGTCTAGGATAATATATTATGTACTGTGCTCATAATTGTATATAGCTTTCAATGGTCACTAATGTATTTATAAACATGCGTTCTCAGGCCGAAGTTTCCGTAAGTACAAACTATATGACATTATTTCCTTATTTACTTTTTTATACTTGATATATTAGTAGATCTTTTTCTAATTTTGTAACTATTATTGTTATTATTTCGTGCTTATAACGAGTCGTGCACTATTTAAATTTGGAATATACGCTTGCGAAAAAAAAATGAAATATGCTACTCTTGTATCTGTACTGTCAGTCAGGTAAGAAAAAATTTCAAAACATTGTACGTAACAACAATTTTACTTTAGATTTTATTAAACATTAGGATTCTTATACTCTCAATTAACGCTTATGCCACACTTTGTTTGTTTTCTTCGTGATATGAGTGTCTTTCATTTTGCTTTTTTTTAAATTGGAGGTAGTTTTGTTTTCGTATGCCAGTAATGTTAATTTTACTGCGTATAATGTAAAGCTTATCCTAGTGTAACGTTCTCTCGTACCAGTCATTGTGTGTGTGTGTGTGTGTATTTCAGTGTGTGTGTGATAGTTCCAGTGTGGTTCAGATAAGGGACCTTGATTCACGAAATTCAATTACGTTACTCATTTCCTTTTCAATTTGACTCATCCGTTTTTCACTGATCTAATTACAAGCTACTCGAAATTTTTCGTTGCTTATATATTATGTATCTATGTATGTAGATATATTTTGATATGATAGATATTGCCTGTATCCAGTGCTGGATAGTCCAGCTGAAGAGTTCGTTTAGAAGTAGAATTGATATGGATCATCCACTGTCCACAATAAGAAAATGTACCAAAAACAATATTCATATTATATATTTTAAACTGATTATTTATTTTTATGTATTAAAAAAAGTTTTTTATAGCGGTGTTACAAATTTATGAACATAATTTATGATATTAAATAAGCAAAAACTTGTCATTACAAGCAATCACTACTTAATTGTAATGGCATTTACATATGTAGCTACACACCAAACATGTCCTTTAATTATTATTACATGTATTCGGATTTCCTTTGAGACTACTTCCCGACGGTTAGAATAAATCTCTTTCCTTTTATTCTTTTTTCATTATTGAGAGGATACTTGCAAATTTTAATATATGAATTGTAGGTAATGTACATATTATGTATGTGGTTTCACTCATGACGCCTTTCATACATACATCTACAAGCAGTTCTTAACTTAGAGTTTTATATAACGAAAATATTTCAATACGTATATTAGTCAATTTATTACAGCCGCCTGCCTTTCATCTGATTATGCATATTTTTGTGTTATAGTTTCACGTATTTTCAAATTTTTTTACGTTTGTGAAATCATATTGAGGTGTTTAAAAACATCGAACTTTTTTTATTCTAAACTTACGGTTCATTTACGTTTCATGTTACTGCCAGGTGGCAACGAGAATAATGCGGCAATTGATCGAGCAGTTTAGCGCCGGCGACCTGTTCGGGCGCGACAACTATGAATACTACGCGCGGGTGACGGGGCGCATACTGCGGGTGAAGGACGAGTGGATATGCTCGTTCCGAGACCCGCCGCCGCCGCGCCACCACCGCGATCAGGAGGCGTATGCCAGTAAGTTGACCTGTTGCGGTTTATAATGGCGCCGTTATAATACGTAGGGGGATAATTGAAACATTTTGTTAGTCACGTTCGGGTGATACGACTACGATGCCCGGGTGTCGGGATAGGTTTGCTCGGGTGAGGGATGAGTGAACATGCTTATTATGCCCCAGCTGGGATGCTGTTTATTATTTTGAATTTTAGGTCATAACTGTCACCATTTTCAATTTCCAAGTTTTATATCCTTTGTGTGTTGTGAAAGGAAATTGTACGTGAGAATTACGCCAGCCCACATATTGATTAGAGGCTTAATCTGAACTATGGGCGCAATCTAGATTATAAGATAACTTTCGCCGCGGTCACAATATGCGATGCGTTTATTACGAAACTCATTTCCCACGCATTGTTCATACGGGTTGTGAAAACGAGACCGCAGTTTATCGACACTTTGTGAAAACACTTTGTTCTGCCTCTGAAAGAGAAGATCGAATTATCATTTATGGAAATTGTAAACTCGTTTCACGTTCACAAAATGCGTTTTGGGACAATCAGCTGCTATGTTTCAATTTTGATATAAGTATGTACATTGAAAAACATTGTTATATTCGTATTTTCAATATATATTGTGAATGAAATAAACAAATCATTTTTCGGATGAATTGTGTTCAATGGAATCGTTAGAACTAAACATGGGTGTACGTACCTCTACCTCTATAGAGAAACTAAAGTAGACCACAATATAAATCAACTTTTATGAAAGTAGAGGACACGCAAGAAGATTGCCAGGGTCGTAGCTAGTTGTCATACTTAGTCTGTGTCTACACCTAAATAGGGTTATACTAACTATCGTTAATAGCCATATTCGTTGTCCAGGTGCCTATGGGAAGCAGTGGCCAGTTGTGACTGATCGTGCGTTACTACCTTCCTTCCAATTCCTTCTGATACACGACTCGCTTCGCGCTGACTCTAATCGAATGCGGACCTTAGCATGACATAATTGTAGTATGAGTCAGTACGACAATTACTTCTCACCCTCGTAACGTATAGTTATTAGTACGTAATTTTACGTTGTCTATGGAACGCGTGGAACGCCGGCCTTATGTCATTCATCTTCTCATTTAACTATTCGGGTCACCAAACTCTTGGAATTTCGGGATGATAAGATATAACCATTTGTCTAACGATTAATGTGCCTGCTGCTTCTATGTTGAATATGCCATAGGACTCTGTTATTTTTGGCCAGTTATGCGCTAAGGTCGTGAGGTGATAATCGTGTATTAAATTATTTTTTTATTGTTATTAAAGGTTTTTCCCCGTGGTTTGGGGTTAATACAGTGTTTCGATTTTTTTAAAGTGTGTTGCCATAGTGATATTTGGCATTCGGTACTCTCTGTCTACACCAAAAAGGAACTTGCTTGATGATATAATAATAAAAATAATGATTAATTTTTTTTTCTTTGCGTCTTCCAGGACAATTATCGTTGGAAGCGGAAAAAACATGGCTTCAGTGTGAGTGCGACCGTTGGGGAAATAAATTTAATTTAGAAGGTATGTATTGCATTTTGAATATAAGATTATATAAACAAGATTATTTAATATTTTTGGAAAATTATGAGACATATAAGAATTAAAATTAACAGCTTGGAATTTTTTTTTAATCAATGGATTGATTAATATATCAAAATATTTAAGCATATTTCTTCGCATACAACAGTCTGTAACAGATTTAAACTTTCCACAGGTCCTCTCAATGAGACTCATATAAGTTGCTAACATACAGCAGTATTAATAATAAATATTTATTCAAATATATTGTACAAAAGTTTTGGTGAGTTACCTATATGTAGACAAGATTCAATTAACAGACATGGCTCCCAGTAGTGTTGTCATCATGTGCATAAAAATTTAGACCTCATTCCTTCATACCAGTAATGTGGCTTTGGTGGCACTTTGATATTAATACGAAACGTCTAATCTTCGATGGACCCTTGTAGTATTCTAAAATCATCAGTTGAATGTTGCCCATTAAGAGAATATTTTTTCTATCATATCGTCTGTGTTTTAATACTCATTATTATTGCAACACTAATATCCTGTCACATTTAGATGGTGGGTAGTTGTTTTGACAAAGTATTAAATCCATGTATCACAAGAGCAGTCTGCACAACTTATATTCAATTTCTTTGTGTACCTTGTGAAATATTCAATAAGGAAGTGAATTTTGTCTTCAATTATTATGAATATGCATACAAAACTTTATAGTTTGTGCTGTAGATGTATCACTATGTAAACTTTGTTACTATGTCAAATCCTTAGCTAGAGATTTAAGTTCTGATTGTCACAATATTTAACAAGACAGTAATAATAAGGGAGTTTGATATGATGACAATTGGAGATGAGATGTTCTTTCTGCAATGTTTCTCCACTACAAATATTAATTCTTCAAAAAATGTTTTATCTGACATTGTAAAATTTAAAACTTTGTGGTGTTTGTTGTATTGTTCTTGAAATGTATTATTTTCTGGGTTACAATAGCCAAGTTACATTATAAATGAGCTAGTATATAAAACATCTGGGAACTCAATTACTGTAATACTTAAATGCTAAGTACATTTCTTTTCATCTCGGAACGTGTTCTCTGACGCATAATTCAATCGAAACCATAATCGATTTTATAATATCGATTTTTAATGGTTATTTTGGAGCAAATTTTCGTGGATGTCTAAAATTATCTGTCTTAATATTTCTTTGTTTTTGATTTTAAACAAAGTACATCAATTAATAATTGACCCTTTAAGAACCATTCCATGTTTAATATAATAGAGCATTAATACATTTTAAAGACACTCGATTCAGAATTTATCACTATGAAAATAATAATAAGAAATTTGATAGGTACATCGACGTACATATTAAAATCCCTCGTGACCGGCGCGTGGCAGGTCTGTCCAAGTCGGAGGAGTGCCAGTCGATGCCGGCGCTGGTGGGCGTGGCGGGCGGCGCGGGCGCGGGCGCGGGGCTCGGCATCATCCCCGAGCACAGCCTGCTCGACTCCTGCACCCGCCTCTCCATCTCGCTCGAGGAGAGCATCTTTAAGGTAACCTGCTTTCTCAGCCTTATATTAGGTGGATTGTTGTTGGCGAAGGTGAAAATAGCTACAAGTTAGTCTAAATCTGGCCGTGTAGTTTTTCATTAATGTATTTTTAATGTGGCTGTTAGTGTATATAAAGTGTAGGCTAGTTGAATTTCTTTTGTTTCATATGTCCATATCATAAGCTCATATGAAGAGTTTCATACTTCAATCAGTATGTGATATTTCAGACATCTTTTCTTGCGTTCTATTAGTAAAATAAAAACATTACGCTACATTATATCAATGCAACTGGTGTATTTTTTTCATACATCAATTGTCCAGCAATCAAACCCTATACAAAGCTGCATAGTACTAATTTGAGTTCTTCTGCATTAAGCATACATTGGTAATACAATAATGTATAGTAATGTTCAATAATGTATAGTAATGTCCAATAATATATAGTAATGTTCAATAATGTATAGTAATGTTCAATAATGTATAGTAATCATCAATAATGTATAGTAATGTTCAATAATGTATAGTAATGTCCAATAATGTATAGTAATGTTCAATAATGTATAGTGAACGTATAATAATAATGTATAATCTGTGCGGCAGGTGTCGGTGAGCTCGTCGTCGCAGTCGTCGCGCAGCAACTCCAGCCCGCACATGACGCTGGAGGAGCTGCGCGTCATCAACAAGTACGCCGAGAGCACCAAGAGCCTGTCCTACCTGCCGCAGGTACATGTCCCGCTACTCTATTACATACCGTGCCTCAACTGCGTTAAATACACCGATTAGGCTATTTCACACTGGGCAGTCTTAAAGTTCACTTTAAGAGACCTAGTATTATTAACTGTATTGTGGTTCTTGTGTTTTTACAAGTTGTACACATAAGGTATTTTTTTTTATTGGACCCTTTGAAAATGCGTTTGATTAAACAGTATTGTAAGATTTTATATTCGCTTTTTGAAAAATTTACGACTATCTACTTTTTTGGAACATTCCACGGTACATTGAAGAAGTACATTTTGTACGATTTTAGATTCACTTTTTGAAATATTTATGAGTATCTACTTTTTGGAGCATTCCATTTTTTCAAGTATTATGGTAAGACTGAAAACATTATTCAATTAAATGCGTGAAATTTAATATTTGCCAAAGTGTGAAATATCCTATCTTGAAGACAGTATTTTATATTATACATTAACTTCTACTTTAACTTCAGTATTATATATTAACTTCAGTCTTAAATAATAGTATTTAAAGCTAGTTAAGATTTTGTAATTGTATTGAAAACTTCATATATCGAATTCAACTTTCCTCATCTTCTCTTGAATCTTATATACATATGTATATACATATATAAGTAATGAACTGAATCCCATTCCAATATTTTTAATGAACAGGTCAAGTTATTTGGATGAAAATGTAGAAAGTGGCACTTTGAATTACTCTAAATACGTCAGGAAATATAAATTTGTAAATAGGTTTGTGTATATTATTTATACTGGGACCAATTGCATGAGTTTCGCATTAGAAAACAATATTTTTCACTTAGGACATGTCAGAATTGACATTTATTTCTGGAAAGTTCTCAAAATTGTGTTATTTATACTTTAATAATAAATGTATAAGGATCTCCTTAAATCTTACATGAATCTTCAAAACTGGCAACACTTGCATTGATTGTAAAGTCCATGTGATCAAAGCTATATACTATCAAATTTCTGTGTATTTTGTAAAATATTGTTATATATTGTATTCAGTAAAACTTGTTAGTTCATTCACTATATTTGTTAGTAGACATTTAGTTGATCTATGCACTAACCTTTACCTCTTAATATATAATTTTTTTGTTTGTTTACAAAAAAACCAAATAAACTAAATTTGATACACAGTGCATTAATAGATTGACAAATTGTGACTAAAAAAACTCAAATTGAAATAAAACAATCATTCTTCTGCGAAACTCTGCAATCTGTCCTCAATCCGTCCACATATGTATATATATATTATACATAATGGTTTTAATTTGGTGTATGTTTAAATTCTAGCGAGCCTTAAAGGAATTTTTGTTTAAGTGAAAAAAAAAATGGTGAAGAGACTTTACTCAGTAGCCACCCGTAGATCACCCACTGAGCTTCCGGCTCTCCAGCTCTATCCCACTCTACTGTTCTTCGATTTCAACCACCGGCAAATACTGACAATGATCAACTTTACACTTTCATATGTGCATAATGTTTATTCATAGCTACTTGTATGAACAATGGTATTTGTCGTTGGTTAAGATCACAACCTAATTGCATGATGAATCTCACTTCAGAGGTAAATTAAACGGTACCTTATATTTCTAATTTCCATCTAGTACTGTTCATTGTCTGAATTGTTTCATTCGTCTTCTCTCTGAACGCTGTAACATATTGTTGTTCACTAAAACGCTTTGTGTCGATCTAGATCGACTTGTGCAGGCCGTTTTAGCAATCTGCGTTTTTGGATTTAATTAAAAGAGAAATATTATCTTCACTTTATGCCTTATGTATATTGCAATAAGGTATATAAGTGTGTAGAGGTTGTTTTTGCTGTTGCTTGTTATGTACATTTTGTATTGTGGTACTGAGCAAGGCGCGTAGGGTTAGTTAGGCGGGTACTGGCCGAATATGAGAGTTGAGTATGCAAAGATGCATTTGTTTATATAAATTAAAACAAAAACTTTGTCAATTAGTTATGGTTGTGTTTATATGATATGAATTAAGTAGTAGTAATATTAATAAATAATGTTTTCAATGGTAATGGTAATTTTCCTTTCCAATGTATGCAATAAGTTACCTAATGTTTTATTGATGTTTTACTAATATTTGTAGAGATATTGATAGATAATACTTAACTAATGAATCTAACATTCTCGTTTCATTTTTTATAACATGATTAACTTTTGAGAACTCATGCTGCCAGTAATATTCTTGTCGCGGTGGGTGTCTAAGTAGTTGGAGATTGTCATTCTGACGAGGTTGATGAAGTTGGTACATATGTACCTACAGCTAATACCAAAACCAAACAAAAAAATACATTCGTTCATTTCTATAAATAGAAGGCTGACTCGAACATAATATTGAATCAAAACAAAGCTTCGATTGCGGATTATCAGTAATGCCACAGGACATAGAGTCATAGGAACAGGCAGAGTAGCAAGGAAACCGCGATATAAATTTAACCACGGCTTTGTTAGAAAGGGGTAGATAGTAAGTGGTTAAAAGCGGTCGAGGCAGAGTAGCGAGGGAACGCCGTCAACTCTGATCGAGGGTCGATTGTGGCGGTCGGATGCGGGGAGCGGGCGCGAGCGGCGTCGGACCGAATAAAGGTAAGAGGCGGGCGGCTCGTTTGTGCGGCAGGGGCAGCGGGACCGGCTCCGGCG
>DWTO01003588.1:0-12417 GCA_018244755.1 Jemadia pseudognetus | reverse complement strand
GAGGCGGAGGAAGAATACATTCCCCGAACCCGTGGCGGGATACAAGGTGTCGTAAGAGGCGACTAAACCCGGCGCTGGCAGAACGCGATATAGCTCGATCTGCCTATGGACAATTGCGTAGGTGGTGTGATAAGCTGTGCTCTGCGATCCCCACTCCACATGCCCAGCATGTGGATTATGGGCTAATTCATGCAGGGAAGGGCTATGTTCAGCAATGGACTGAAATAGGTTAATGATTATGACTATGAGGTTCTTTCTAATCATTCGTCTTCTCTTTCATTATTTCTTATCTGAGGGAAAATGCGCGATACTTTCAGCGTTCATATTGTTGTTAATATCATTTGACATATCAATGAATCATGCTGAGTATTTGTACATATAAATATTTTATTGAGTGAATCGTATTTTTTAAATCTAAATAATTTTATGGTTCCTATCAATGGTTACACGTGGTGTGGATACACGTTACATCATTCAAATGTCTTTAAAATTATTCATTTTCCTTTCTCATAACATTTTGTTTCTAGGTTATATCAATTTGTAAATAATGTCTAATTGGTGGAGGTAATAAAGAAAACGAAGGCATACATTAGTCAATTTTTCTCTGTATTTGTCCATTTGATTTAACTTTTCTAATATTCATTTACTTTTAAGAATTCCATAAGGATATTTGTTTTATTTATTTCACAACCAAAACGCGAAAAAAATCTATATTCATGCTTCAGGTATAATATATTGAATGTGCATTTGGAGGTCTGAACTATCAAATAAAATAATGTAAGAAAAACACAAAATTTGATCAGCGATGGTATTTAAGATCCCAAACACTTAAATCGCTCGGGCGTTCAACGTGTTAAAAGACCGTCTGCGTATTACAATGCGACATTGTAACGTGTGTCCGTATTCAAAGTGTATGCGCGCATTATACACCGATATGCAATTTTGATACACTTATACCATTCGTTGTGCAACCGGGCCGGCGCATGACGACGTCTCATAAATTTTAATATGAACCGTTGGAAACGTTGTTTGTGTAGGACAGTCCACTGACGTTAAAAATATTAATGTGCCGGGGTTTTTCAACAACTGCCTCTGTTGATGTTTTGTTGGCGGTAAATTTCCTGTTCGGCGCTCGCCAGTCGAAGTACCGTTGCTAAATGTATTTTCAGGCTAAGCAAGAGAGCTTACAACGTCAGATTGATAGCTTACTAAACTTTTTGTTTGATAAATATGTCTAAGGGCTGCGGTGATTACAGAATCAGCATGCCAAAATGTCTGGAAGAGTTTAAGAAGTGAGTGGGTATTTTGATTTTTTGGCTTAACTCATCTGGCCATCCATGAGCAACATGGGCCTGTTCTGATAGGGATGATTAGCCATTGTGTAAACGTGGCCGATATGGTTGTTAGTCATTTCATACATTTCTACAAATATAGGCCAATTATTAATACGATGTATAATCATATCATATAATATATATAATATGTATAATATATCAATCATATCAACGGAGAAAGGATGGCAATTTGACACAATTTATGCTCACGTTAACGAGGTTGGCCACACTTGAGGAAAATCTAATTCGGAATAAAGAAATTCGAATTGAAAACAATTCATTTTATTTTATTTATTTCTATTCCATTTATTCTGAATTTCGATGAAGAACAGTATGCGACATGATGTATTATCTGAATTCAGATGGGGATACAGGTTGTTTACGATTGTGTCTGAATAGTGTTAAATAACCTCGATTACTTATACAGGCAGAATTTTAGATCAAGAAACTAACACAAATATACGAAATTCAATTCTACGCAGAATAAATGTTCTTTTTATTAGATCGAGTATCCGTTCTATGAAAATTTAAAATTAATCAAACTAAATTTATCGACTTCTTTCTTGCTCTCATATAAATTGGTTGTATAATTATAATTTTTTTACACAAAATAAAGATATCTTACAAGCGCTTAGTACTTCGAACGGCTAGTGTTCAAATAATACTAAGTTCAATTTTTTCGCTTCATTGCAAAGGGTTCTTGGCAGCCGTTCTATTTCCGGTCAGCTCAACTTGGCGCGAGCCAATAGCGCCATCATGATAACGCTCTTCAATGTTAATAGCGCACCCAGTGTAATTTACACCAACTTTTGTCTGTCCGTTACGTTTAAGCACTGAGAGAAATTTAAAATGTTCTGCCGTTCAATGCCAAGACCGAACTTTTTGTTCTGCTGTACTGATAGAAATAAGTGATAATTTATTTCTTTTATATTGAATTGCTAAAGACTACGGCTTTTATCTTCTCATTCTGAGAGGAGACCCGTTCCAACAGTGGGACAATAGAAGTGGTCGATTTTTATTAAATTAGTGTATATTTTGAGACCTAAAGCATCTATGACGCTAACGTGTCTAAACGATATACCAAAATCCTCAGTTGATAGTTACATGGTAGCGAATTTTAACAAGATTTTTTAATCATTTTCATCACTGAAATGTATTTTTATGTGCGTAATTTCTGAATTGTTCATTAATTAAATGAACATCTTCTTTGTAAGGGACAGTAAAGATTGAAACTTTGAGCTAAGAGAACTATTTTTTTAATAAACTGTAAATAGTGAGGGTATTTTACGATGTTTTTATTATTCACTGTTATAGTATGTGATATTGAATCGTAAAATGCGCATTTTGTAAAGAGGGGTGCGCCAGGATTCGAACCCGGACTCAAGGGGTGAGAGGTCGAATTTCCAATCACTAGGCTACCAGTAAAATTATAATAAAATGAGGATAATGTTATATAAAATAAATAGGATCTGTGTTTAAAGAAAGTGTCGAACATACTGTTAGTAAGACGGCATAAAATAACAAATATCAAACTCTGGGAGAAGCAGAATAAAAATGACTACCATATATGGGATAAAACTATCACGCGATTGTAGATACCGCAGCAAGAATTGGCTGTTGTTAATAACGCTCATACTCGTCTATTATAGCATATACATCCTTATAGCATGCCTGCACAATACGCAAAATAGTATAACACAAATAAAAATATGTCGCGAGAAAATCACTTTCCGTTGCTTAATACATTTCAGACGCTCAGAAGTTAGAAAGTATTATGTACAGTATTAATTAATATAAACAGTATTAATTTAAATATAAATAATAGAATTAATAGTAGACAAGTAGAGAAAGAAAATAAAAGCAATACAAACGGTACCAATACACGGATAACAGAAGTGAGCAGAGTTCCACCGAACATAAAGGGCGAATGTCGCCCGCGTCGCTTTCGTCGACCGCACGAGCGCGGTCTTTTTCTCTGAGCCGCAACAAAGAGATCGTATCGATTTCACATTGGTTTTAACGCTGCTGTTGGCTTTTTTGAACCATTTCAAATTCGAATGCAACAAAATCGAACAACGCCAAAAGTATCGAAATAATTAAATTTTGAAGTATTAATTGAGATATTTGATAACAAAAATTCAACGCTAGCGAAAAGTTCATCATCATCTTTATAATTTAATCCTGCAGATTTTTACTACAAGTTATGTGCATCGCTCTGAGATCACCACAACTAAGGATCTTCTACTGCTTGCATTAATGACACCCCGTATTGATTCAGTAATCTGCATTAAACTTGGGACTTATGAACACAATTTACAAGATTTTCATACTCACCAGGAAAAATTAAAATAACAAAAAAAACGCCCTCAAGCGGAGAGCGTAAAATGTACCCATCTACCGTAGCAGCATAAATTGTAAAGAGACGATAGAAGGCGCAAAATCGTCAAATGGCGTGGACGAGATACATTTGAGATATAGACCTTAGTCCCCGATGCGGTGTAGGCTGCGACGTCCGTTGTTAGATTTATAGTGGCCTCGTAAATTACGGACGTGTTGAACAAGCTGCGATCTAGCGTAACTAGAAATGAACAGTGGGAATGAATTGACGTTGCTTTAACTGCCTCGTTTTCACTCGAAACTACCATTTTTATAATATCACCACAGCACAACAAGTAAGATGACAATTTTTGGTAACACAACGCGTTCACAGGCAAATGAATTTAAGTATTCCATTTATTGGATCTCCAACACTATAAACAATATTGTAGTATGAACAGGTGCTCGCCGCCCGAAGCGGGGCCCACATCGTCAATATATTACATTGAAGATAACCCAGTAACTGTGAGCATTAAAGCTAGGGTTGGGTATCATTAGATTAACGTATCTAATGACTTATGTTCGAGAGGATAACGTGACACGGCCATCGCCGCCAGGATTAAGCCGTGGGGACGATTTCAAGACGATTTTATGCGATGTCGGAACGTCTTAACAAAGATACCGTTATGTTTCGAGGAATTCGGTCCGAAAAGGGACTCTTACAGATACGAGTAGGTCACTGTGTACAGAACACTCAAGTGCGGAAGTTGTAATTATGAATTGTATAGGTCTAGAACAAGCGATTAGTGGTGGTGGAGCCGGTGGTAATGTTTGTGGATATTGTGCGTGATTTATGGCAGCGTAATTGAATAACGTTTGAGACTCGCAACCCGAAACTAGATTAAACTAGATTTTCATGCATAGCGTGCTCCATGGATAAAATGAGGTAGATAACGGGTTTCAATTCATATTATTCTTCATTGTAGAAGATTGTTATGACACGATTATAAGATGATTTACGCAGGTGTAGAAAAGATACAAAATATTAAGTTACATATAATTTAAAATTTAACATGCAATTGGTATTGATAAGATATAAAGATAAGATACTTAGATTTGATAGGATACCAATTGAGATAGTATACAGTAAACTGTATACTATATATGATGGTTGCAACTTTGGAAGGAATTGAAGATTAAATGACAACCGTGGCTAAGCCGATATCACCGGCTAAATACCAGCTACAAACGGTAAGACCAATTTAAATCTAATTATATAAGCAGGAAATTATAAAAACAAATCATTACTAAGCATGCTTAATCAAGATTACTGTAGAAACGAGTCGAATAAACAGTCATTTAAAACAAAATGTCGTCGACACAATATTCTTAAAGTAGTGCGTGAATTTTACAGGTTACGTGAATATTCTTTTCACGTTTCATTATTGTCTGTTCTGTTGTATTTTTGAGACTAATAATACAGTACATACAGAAAACGAAAATATAAATTTGATAGAATACAATTTTCTTGTTGATATTATAGGGATCGTCAAGATACGTAAATAATAACTAACTCACGTCCACTATGTTTCTGACACGTTTACAGCTGTAACATACCTGGAAAAGAAAATGTTGAATAAATAAAGTGGACATAATAAATGTGGATATAAATATCTCTATTCGGAATTTGTAGGCTCTGATACCGTTTGAAATGTCTTCAAAAATTGAAATTGTATTTGTTCGTAAAGATTTATGCCATTCATTCTGCTGTAACATACATTTAGTAATTCAGCACTAGATGGCGCCACAGTGCTTAAACGTCTGTACCATGCGACTAATACTCATGAAAATGAAACACATGTATTTATGTACGGGCAATATATTTATTTGATTACATTAGTTAGTAGTTATAGTTAATAGTTAGTAGTCATTAGTTAGTAATGATAACTTCACAAAATTGAGAGTCAGTTAGCCGGTCAGATACCCTCCAGGTCTTATTATTTACATGTATCTATCTATTCATGTAGATTCAAATATATTCCCAGTACGAAGAGATGTCACAATGCGCACTACTAGTCCCCAAAGAAGAGCGTCGCATTGTATACTGTTATGCGCTTACCAATAAAAACGATGACTACTTTCATACGTGTATCTCGCATTCTCCAGTAATATATATATACATGAAAATAAAATATTTTATGCAGGCGAACAAATGCACAACATATATTAAAATGCAAATTTTGATAGATGCAGTTAGCAACGGAGAGCAAAATAGGTCAGATATTGGCTGATGGAGAAGTCAGAAGTTTGGGAAATCAGGGCGTGTGTATGAAAAGAGTGATGAATGTAAAAGAAGCGAGCTAGAATTTTAAAAAGATATTTGGCACTATGCACTCTCTGCCTACCCCGTAGAAGACCTGGCCTAGTTGTGAAATAATAAATAATAATTTACCAAAACATGCCATTACGTTAGGCTGTCAAATAACGCTGCTTGGAAGCCTGTAGCGAGGGTGTAATAAGGCGTGTATCAACTAATGCGATTATAATATGCGGCTGGCTCGAGCCTCCACATATAAATTAACCAGAATTCTCGTTTGCGAGATAAGAATTGTTATTAAACTTGCCACAGCGCCGCGCTCCGAGTTTCATACACAAGATATTCACGCAACACGAACAAAGACTCTTGTGATATTTGAATTCATTGAATCCAGTTTCGTCAATGTGTTTCTTAACATTTAAATTTATCGCTGCGCTCATTATATTATTATAAGCAATCGAAACTCTACTGTATTAAAAAAAAATGTGGTTATGTATGATCGTTATTGAGTTTCTATGTCGAAAATTATATTTCCATAAATCTCTACTGTGTGTTATTGTTTGAACACAAATTACATAGTATCTCGAATAACGTAAGCAATGAAAATTTCTTCATTATATATTTCATATAATTCCCCGATGCCATACCGAGATCTCAGGGTATCCTAAGAGACTATTACTGATCTGATCTGATACTGATCGCAGTATGGCGCAGTCTACTCAGTTCTGCAATCATGCAATACTGTTCTGCAATCCCCAACACGCATGCTCAGCAAGGGGAATATGGGCAAAAACACTTCAGAGACTCCTTTGTCCAGCAGTGGACTTGGCTGATGATGATGATATTTTGTATATAAAATGTAGCAGCGCCATTGCAATTCGCTCCAACATCATCCTTACTTCCACGTAACAAATTTACCCACATCTATTTCAGTTTTTAAAAGAATAAATACATAATGTCTGGTATTCTACGAACGTAGACGATTTACGTTGGAATTTTGTATAAATAAGATTGCGCAAAAGGAACAACAAATCGTAGGTTTACAGGAAACATCTCCGCGCGTATTTTTCTCGAAATTCCCACCACCAGATCCACCTAGAAAATTCCCTGGGATTTCTACACAAATATATTATCTAGGATACCGCTCGCTTAGAGATATGAATTATTATTAAACTTGCTACCGTTTATGAGGCATGAACGGAAATTTTAGTAAATAGTATCTCTTGCTACTTACACGGTTCAAGGTTCGGATACCTTTATGATTTTACCGGTCTTGTTAACAACTAATATTATTCTTATTGATTATTCTATTATCACTCTATTAAGGTAAATTCAACCATGTTTATGACCACACCAGCTTATATTTATACATACCAGACCATACATACCAGACCATACATACATACATATACATACATGCATATCTCACGCCAGGTCCCTTGCGGGGTAGGCAGAGAGCACAGAGTACCAAATATCTCTATTCTTGCACACCTATTCACCAGACCATACCATTAATATATAAATACCAGACCCTAATTCGCTGGTGCTGGATAGGAAATTGCACCATCATCAAATAGCATAATAAACTTATGACAAATGACACAAATTAGAAACACCAAAACTAAATTCCCCAATATCTATTTGAGGGTAAACATAATCAAAAAAAAAATATATGGACAGGAAAATTAAATTTTTTGGGTACTCAACCAAGAACTATACCTAAATCATATACTATACATAGTTCAAAATTGAAGCAACAAATGTTATAACACATAAGAACTTCAAAATACTTACCTAATAACAAAAATCAATCACTCTCGCCAATAGTGCAGAGTTCGCGTCGCGACCTATATAACGGACGCACGTGCGAAAGTTTATTGATCCCGCGAATTATCCGATAAATGTGTGCGAGTTGTTTTTTGACGTGACGTATGGAGAGGTCGACAGCTGAAGATAACCAATCCCTCATTTCGTCTTACACATAAATACAATCGAAGAGTCACCCCGAGTAAATTTCTCAAATATCACTTGAGAATTTCAACGAACGAATTAGTTTCGTAGAACAAGTAATGATAAAAGAACAATTTAATAACAACCGAATGCAATAACAAAATGCGAACAAGCCCTAAATGATTAAGTGAATCTGCTCATTTCTTGATTCTCCTCCAATGACACAGAGATCGTCCCATCTTCTATTGAATGCTTATACGATCGAGGACGATTTAAATTCTATACCAAATGCAATGTTGCCTCTGGAGCTCACAACGTCAAGTTTATGCATTAGAATTCAGAATCCTACTACACTTTACAGGAATAATACTATATCTTGGTAAGCAGAAACCCACTTACCACACACTCGTCGGTTTACGAATATCCACTAGAAATTATCAAAGTAAATCCAAAAACATGTTATTCATGTGTATGTAATAATATCAAAGATAAGTATGTAATAATTAAAAAATGTTAACATTACACCAAGATCCACGCTGTTAAAGACTATCAAGATTTCTCCTTGTTCTGACTCGAGTACATTTGAGGCTGGATAATAAGAAAAAAATACTGGAAAAGAACGCATTAAGCTCTCGATGGACGTGATATGTCTTTTATTCTGTGCCTATCACACCCTTTCATCCTGCATCCCGCAGGTAGCTATAGATCGCGAATATAGATCGGCTTGAGTCACCGCAGCCGAATCTTGAGAAAGACCTGGCAACTTTAAAAATTATAGAAATAACGTGTTCGGTCCACGTGACCATAATCGCGGCTAGTCAAAAATCGTGTCAGACAGTTATTGAAGTGTGTATACGCTTAACCCATTTCGATGGAGCTCACACGTGCAAAGTTTATCGACCCCGGAGCGCCGAGGAGTGCAAATTATGCGAAATCGAAACACGGTTCAGAGTTCGTCAAAAACACTCATAAAATTTATTGATATTCCCGTTTATTAACAACATACAGTCTGTCGAATTTTTGAAGCATCAATCATCAACAATCCATATATAATATTCAAAAGCGAAATTTCCAAACGCGTTGACGATTACGAAAAATTGTTAAACGACATTCGGTCGGCAGTAGTTCAGAGACAGATAGTTTCAAGAGTTTGTTTCCAAAAAAGTTACGTCAATTACGTGATTAATGTAGTCGCGGAGTAGGTAATTAGCCAATGCTGGAATATAATTAGCATATTAGTATGGATATCAAATTCAGACAAATATACTGAATAAAGAGCGAAGATGATTGACTGTTTGTTGTGGAAACTTAAGAATGTGAATAAAATTTAATATGATGTACAAAATGTATGTATCCAAAAAAGGAAAGTCGCTCAGGATAGGAAATCAATACAGACGTGTTCAAAATAGAAGCGAATGGGATAAAATTTTAGATTACTCTGAAATTAAATAGCCAATCAATCTGGGCAAACAACGTCAAATTGAAATCTATAGAAGAATTTACAGCGCTGTATTTGAATAGTCCCCGAACTAACTTGAATACAACAAAGAACTCGCTTTGATTTATATGCAGATTAAGCCGCCGTGCATAGGTCCATTTGGCTTGCTAGATATTCAAATAAACTTAAAAACAATCTTTCCTATTGGCAACAGCTTGAAGCGAGGCGAATGAAATATTGGATTCTCTCCATTTCATATTGTGTTAACACATGTTAACTAGAGATTAAGATGACGAACGGTTTGTATGAAATATAATTTATCTAGCTTTACGAACGAACACTACAATATATGGAAAAAAATTAAAATGAAATTATTACATATAAATTTAACATTCGTTCCTAAATATTACAATCGCGACAAAACCAACATGACTCTTAAACAGCTACTTTTAGCAGTTGTCGAGATCAACTCATTCAAAAATCATTATCGGTATTGGATCAAGGTTAATTTTAAACTTAAGCAACATCTGAAGATGGAGCGCAATCCATCATAGATGTTGTATTAGCGCCCCACATACCCTTTGCTAACGCTTTTCATCTAGATGGACAGTTCCTCTGCCGATCCATCAATCAAGAACATTGAGTGAGACGTCAAAGTTGGGGATCGGGGTGGGAATTACTGGCGAACTCTATATTGTTTACTGAACACATATACAAGTAATTACTGATTAACGTTTAAGAATTACTATCCAGCGTTGTTATTCAATGAGATTTTTTAATGTTCAATTTCGTGAAAGTTTTCATAGGCATCACTATAATCTGACATTTCCGTATTTGGAGAGAAAACTCGTGACTAACACTATAATAGTCAATAAGTTATAGATGAACAAGTCCTTAAAAATGTCAAACAAACAAATTCATCTAAGTTGTATTTTATTACTATTATACTTTCCTAAAACCTTCGTGGTCATCACTTGACATGATCAATATTATTTTTCAATCTCGTAAATCAAATAAAAAAACTTGAGATAAAATTCAAACTGAGTGAGGATTCTTTGGATATCGATGCGATTTCATGGACTTGATGCGTGATTACCGTAAACGACTTGGGGGCGGGGAGCGAGGGCCTGATTGATACAGCGAGAACGGCGAATGCTCTCCCCGAAGTTCTCGCCGAGGCACCCTTTATCGAAAAAATGTATGACATTTACAAGCGCAACGTCGTTTTTGGTTTTCTTCCCGATGCTGGATAAATTACTCTACGGCTTCCCGATGACGGGATACAGTAAATTATCTTTGCATATATTCGGTACTTTTTTCTGAAATGGGGTTGTCTTTAAACAATAACTCTACAGCCCGTTTCATTACGTTGCATTTTTGGTATGTTGGTAAAATTTTAGTACAATGATTTGAAATTATAATTATTTTATTTCATGACAAAGTTATAACCAAAACTACATACCTGCTAACTACATCTGTCATCAGAATTATGCACTAAACCTCAAGTGTGGTAGGAAGTTAAAAAACCAGAATGAAAATCTCTTGGGACTGTTTTTAATCATTTTTAATAGTTTCCCCATGGAAGAGTCCTCATAACCTTTTGCTACACTTCACTTAAATTGTAAGGCAAACAACTAAGTACATATAAGTATGTAGGTATGACGTAATATAAACAGGTAACGAAAAACGCTCAGAACACGAAGATTGAATTTGTCCCAACCCGTTCATCATGTTATAGAAAAGCAAACATCTCGAAACAAAGAGAGTCCTCTGTCTCTGTCAAGCACTATTAGCTGAGACGGAGACAAATCGCCGAGTCAAATTTTATGCTTTGTTTTTTCCTCCGTCAGACCTTGATTGTTTCAGGTTAAGGCCTCTTTGTAAGCGAATTATGTATTATAAGCTCTTTTATCAATTGTGTTCTATTTAAATAAGTATTACTTTTGTTCGAACGTATAAAGAGCCTTAAAAATTCGAGCTTATAAATTACTACGCGATATTTCTCAACGTAATCTCCAGCCCACGAGATGTTGGGTCTCCTTTGTTTAGTGATATATTCCTCTCGTTATCAGATCTGAACATTCGTAACCAATCTCAAAGAAGTCTGTAGAAGAACTATCAGTGTACATTTGATTAGTTTGTATTCGTTTTAAATAATGCTATTAGTGAGTATTAAATTTATAAAAAAATTATAGAGGTCTTTACTAAATGTAATTGTAAAATGTAATCTTGTTATATAAATTTTTGTATGTAGTATGTATGTATTATAAATTTCTGAAATTACCATTTTTGGCGTTTATATAAGAAATATATTGTCGTATTGATTGCAAGCGCGATTGTCGATGGGGTGGTCCTAGATTCAAATCACGTGTCGGTCACTATTGAATTTTTCTAATTTAGATTTTCTGGTAATTACCTCGGAATCTGAAATTGTACCCGCTGTATGGAAATAAGTTCACCACCTATCCCATATGGGAAACGTGGGAGTAAAATAAATTGTAGACCGAAACACAGATTGTTTTAATAATAATTGTTCGGTGGAAAAAAAGGGGGGCACTGGTACTGCACTTAGCGACCCGAATACTTGTTTTATTGCTTATACAAGTTTTGTTTATACAATTATTTTTACGTAGGAATCGAGTAAATATTACAAACTTCAGAATTACTGCCTATTTTCATGGAATACAGAATGAACGTTGAGAGATGACGAAAGATGTGACAATTAAGATTAATGTAATTATTTCAGCTGCAATTTTTTAATATAAAAAGACTGGCAAAGGTACATTGCTGAAACATATTAAAATCCCACAGCCGGCGTTTCGCGACACTTAAGTGCGATATAAAAGTTTCGACAGACCACAGACAATAAATTAAAACTTTATTTGTATTTATTCGAGAAATAATAATTGAGATGTCCCCGGACAATAATCTCAGTAACTTGTTGAAAGCAATTCGCAAATATAAAAGTACCTTCATTTGAAAGAGATAATATATCTTGATGAAATATATTTTTCATTCCTTCCGCTAGTCCGAGACTTACGAGTAGATATGACTTACCGGTG
>DWTO01003587.1:0-12419 GCA_018244755.1 Jemadia pseudognetus | reverse complement strand
CATCGGGCACATATCCAAACTCCGAACCACTACTAGAAAATCTAAATTAGAAAATTTCGTAGTTGTTGTTGTTGTAGTGTAGTAGTAGAAACATTTTATGACGCAATATAACGTACAAAAATGCAATGTCAAGGGTGATAACCGACGAATCAAACTCCATACCCATGTCGCTTAGTTGGTTGGCAAAAATAAAACACAATCTACATTCATAGAATGCTTTACTAAGATTGACTTCACGAGCAATCATCATTACATTTCGTCCATATTAAAGTAATCAAAGCGTACATTCTGCGTTGCGTTAATGGCCATAAAAATTACACGTCATGTCTATGTCAGAATTAATATCAAGGATTTTGTTGTGAATATCACATATCTGGTTGCTTGTAAATAGCAGATATTACAAAAATTTCTTTAATATAAAACAGAATGTATACTGCAATAAATTGTATCTGTTTCATAAATATGTAGTAAACGCAAAGCAGAAGTTGCTCGATTGATTTATGTAAATTGTATACATACTATCTATATGAATGGCCACGTTTACATTACTGGCAAAAATATTTACAATTAAATTATCACAAATGAGTATAGTAGGGCAGATATTAGTATTAAAGAAATAACTTTTAATATTAAGTATGCGTATGCCAGGGCACAATATATACGAGTATGTTGACTAGGTACTCTAATAATACATAAATTGTACGAAATTCAGCTTAGTTATGCGCTAGTATTCGAAGATCCAGTAGCGACAATGAAACCCTGTTATACGTTTAACATTACTAAAATGGATGCGAACTTAAAATAATGTTCCTTTTATCTTTGTAAATTTAATGAAATTGTTCAAAATATATCACTTTACGAATGAAATATCGGGTCTAAAGTTTTATTTTATGGCACTATTTTATGTAAAAATAAAATAGGCATACGTTTTTAAAGTTCGAAAATAAAGCTAATAAGGCAGTGACAGACAATTCAAATAGTAAATAAAGGACACAAATTTAAAAAAATATACATATATATAAATGTTGTGTACCTTTAGGCGACAAAGTTTTTAAACAATATCACAAAATAATATCTTAGTTTACAAATATTGTCAACAAATTCCGTCAATGTTTAATTCTGTAGCACCTTCAGCAATTCTATTTTTATTGTTCTTCTTGCGTTTGTTTATATAAATAACAGCAAAAAGTGATAGCACAACGAAGAGTGCGCCAATAACACCTAAATAAAGGAATCCAAATGAATTGCTCAGTTCAGAAACATTGTCATTTATTTTGCTCAAATCTCTGGCATTTCGCGTCCGTGGTTTTGTTCGCGAAAAATCAAAGCTATCTGTAATAATAAAGTAAATATTAAGATTTTTTTTTATCGTAATGCTTATTCAGTAATACTGCAGGTAAGGAAGAGCAACCAATTACTAATTATAACACTCAGTACGATGGAATATATGTATTACTTCAAAGGGTAAGACATCACAAAACAGTAGCTGGACCTACAGTGATTGAAGCTTACCAAAAATTAATATTTTGTAGTATACAAAATAAAACTTAGTAAAGAAAACTAACCTATGTTATGTTGTGTGTCATCATAGTAGTCAAATACTTTAGAAGCGAATTTTCCAGGTTTCACCTCGTTCTCTTTCTCAGCTGGAAATGGTGGCAAATACGTTGACGGCGGTTTAGTACTGCTAGGCGCAAATGGCTGTGGGCATTTAGGGTCTTTTGATCCAGGATAACATGAACTGGGAGTCGAAATAGGAGTCGGATTGGGACATCGAGAGTCAGGGCTACCTGGATAGCAACGTGGAGTCGTTGATCTAGGAGGTTGCGGACACCGGCGATCTGGAGAACCAGGATAACAAACAGGCGTGGATGACGTAGGTATTGGAATCGGTACAGATGGCGTCGGCTTCGGACAACGAGGGTCAGTACTTCCGTAATAGCAGTTTGGAGGAGGTGAAGTTGGTTTGGGACAGCGATAGTCTGTGCTACCAGGGTAGCATCGTGGAGGTTCCGGAGTTGTTGTGGTTGGTATCAGTACAGATGGCGTCGGCTTAGGACAGCGAGGATCATTTGATCCCGGATAACACTTAAGCTGCGGCGTAGTGGGTGGCAAATATGTCGGCGGAGTTAAAGTGGTTGGTTTAGGAGGCTGCGGACACCGGCGATCTGGAGAACCAGGGTAACAAACAAACTTGGGTGACGTTGGGGTTGGAGTTGGTGGCGGTGTCGGAGGCTTAGGACAACGAGGGTCAGTACTTCCGTAATAGCAGTTTGGAGGAGGTGGAGTTGGTTTGGGGCAACGAGGGTCAGTACTACCTGGGTAGCATCGTAGAGGTTCAGGAGTTGTTGGGGTTGGAATCGGTACAGATGGCGTCGGCTTAGGACAACGAGGGTCAGTACTTCCGTAATAGCAGTTTGGAGGAGGTGGAGTTGGTTTGGAGCAACGAGGGTCAGTGCTACCTGGGTAGCATCGTAGAGGTTCAGGACTAGTTGGGGTTGGAATCGGTACAGATGGCGTCGGCTTAGGACAACGAGGGTCATTTGATTCTGGATAACACTTAGACTGCGGCGTAGTGGGTGGCAAATATGTCGGCGGAGATAGAGTGGTTGATCTAGGGGGCTGCGGACACTGGAGGTCTGGAGAGCCAGGATAACACACAGGCTTGGGTGATGTTGGGGTTGGAGTTGGTGGCGGTGTCGGAGGCTTAGGACACCGTGGATCTGTACTTCCTTTATAGCAATTGGGAGGTGTTGGCGTGGGTTTGGGACAGCGAGGGTCAGTGCTACCTGGGTAGCATCGTGGAGGTTCAGGAGTTGTAGGGGTTGGAATCGGTACAGATGGCGTCGGCTTAGGACAACGTGGGTCAGTACTACCGTAATAGCAGTTTGGAGGAGGTGGAGTTGGTTTGGGACAGCGAGGGTCAGTGCTACCTGGGTAGCATCCTGAAGGTTCCGGAGTTGCTAGGGTTGGAATCGTTACAGATGGTGTCGGCTTAGGACAACGAGGATCATTTGATCCCGGATAACACTTTAACTGCGGCGTCGTGGGTGGCAAATATGTCGGCGGAGTTATAGTGCTTGATATAGGGGGCTGCGGACACCGGCGATCTGGAGAACCAGGATAACATACAGGCTTGGGTGACGTTGGAGTTGGAGTTGGTGCAAGAGTCGGAGGTTTCGGACAACGTGGATCTGTACTTCCTTCATAGCAATTGGGAGGAGTTGGAGTGGGTTTTCGGCAGCGAGGATCCGGGCTGCCAGGGAAGCAATTTAATACTTCGCCACAATTGGGGTATGGCGATCCAGGATAGCATTTATTTTGAGTTACAGTTGTTAAGCATCTTGGGTCCGGTGATCCTTGGTAACATTTTTCAGGTGGTTTTATTGTTGTTATTATTTTTTCTATATTGCCATCGCATTTAGAGTCACAATTGCTTCTGCAGAGCTGAAACAGAGATTTTTATATTATAATTTACTTTTCCTACGTCCGTAAAGTAATAATAATTATAATATCTTGGGACATCTCCAAATACGGCCATCTGATCCCAAAGTAAGCATCAAGAGAGCTTGTGGTATGGTAACCAGACGGCTGATAAACTACATATAATTATATACTTAAATAGATATTTTTTACACCCATACACAGAACAAATACCTGTGCTCATCACACAAATATTTATTCTGCATGGGAATCGAATCCACGAGCCCCTGCGCAACAGTCAGGTTCGTTAACCATTGCACCAACGGGCTAGTAAGGAATTTAATTGAAGTAAAATAAATAATTCTAAATCAATGTTAAAGTTTATTTTGATAGTTTGTATTCTAAAGTAAATGAGTAAAAAAATATGTAAGATATTATAAGTCTGATGAAAAGACGGAAGTTGGATTGGATTAAGAAAAAATCACTTTCTGAAGAGAAGCTTCTTTACTCACGAAGTAACAATTTTTTAAACGTCATAAAAGTTTAAGAACGCGCTAGGAGTAGATTGAAAAGATCGTAAGCACCGCGCAGGACATACGACTTATACATTTGATTGAATTGAGAATGTAAGACCTGAGAGAATGTGAGAATCAGACCTTTAATATTTCTTATTGATAATTTTATAAAGCTATTTTCATCTCGAAACATTTTTTTTCAACACTTTATTGATTCAGTAGCATTGGTATCCAGTAGTCTTCAGTAGTATTCAGCAGTAAAAGGTTAAATGACGGGTAGACAGGCGAACCTTCCGTTGCACTACTCATTACCATAGAACTAATTCTACTTATCTACGCTTGAATTTTCGATATGTATTTAAGCATTATAGTATGCAATATTTATACTGTAGTATGTCGTATAAATCTGTAAATGTAATTACGCTGTAATCATTAGCTATATCTGTTCCGTAAATATCAGCCGCGTCCAAATGATTCAAAAACGAAAGATGCACGTAAGTACACCAAGTGCAGCAAGTAGTTTATAAGTACTTTAGGTGAGTTATAATAATGTGATTACATAATATGCTTTCTTTAGAAGCTCTCATTTTGTTAGTAAATGGTTTGTATATAATCTAATAAATTAATACGTAAACGTAATATCACGCTAGCAACCCCCAAAGAAGTAGGCAGAAGAATGTATAAGTGTAAAACAGTCCTATGTTTTAACAGTTACGTTTACGTCCCACTATGGAAAAGGTGGTGGTATGGAATAGGTACAAGTAGTTTGTTGCCATACACCGGGTACAGATCCAGACATGGAGGCACTACTAGAAAGTCTAAATTAGAAAAAAATAGTAGTGTCCGACCCGGGAATTGAATCCAGGACCTTTCGATCGGCGGTCACACTTGCAACCAACACGAGCAACGTATTAGTCAACATTAGTCAATCATAGAATATCAAGTCATAATTTAATAATAGTTTGTATTTAATCTTGAATGATTCCTAAAGGACTTCAACTACTGGACTTCAAGGATTTGTAAGCAGAAACCACCAGGGGAAAATGTTAATCATTTTTCTGAAGAAAGAGAGCTTTTCAATGAACACCAGTCATTAATTATTCTGCTCACCTCGACATTACAGGTAAGATATACTTGGTCAGTCTCTGGAAAGCGGAAAGCTGAAACTTTGCTATAGGCAATTAGTGTGGCTCCACTATTTCCTGTGTTGGTTGACTTCTGCCATAAGTCTATCAGTTTCTTCTTCCTATAAAAAAGGTATATAATTAGCTTTTTGATAACAAGTAAAATGATTTACATACATCTTGTAGAACAACTTTTTTTAATTTGGTGCAAACGTATGATATTAACGTAATTAAAAAGTTAAATTATTTTTAACTGTTTCATTAATTCCGTTACATTTTTTAGCTATCTCTTTTTCTTACAAATAACCATATCAATAACTTTCACACACTTAGGGCATCCTCCTTTGTCGGTCAATTGAATTTTGTTCGTTTTAGGATTGTCGTACTCCTCATTGTCGTACGCCCAACAATCGTGGATCTTGAGATCAAATTGTTTCCGAATGTCCTTCAAGTATACTAAAATAGTCAAGTATTCCCCAATCTTGATTGAATGCTCGAGAGGAGTTGTCTAAAAAGAAAAAATATGTTAAAAATCATTCATGGAAATATACATACATTACGTTACGTAAATATACATGCGGACAGTCATTATTTAAAATCATGGTTATTCGTATAGTCACATGAACAGTAAATATACATAGGTGATTATCCGCATCACCATATAACTTTTTTGCATTCATCATCATCATCACATTTACCTATCCATGTAACAAAAAATCATCTACACTTACATTAGGGAAAACTCCCTTTTGTATATCCATCCAGCATTCTATACCACCAGCGGGCCCTTGGACAGCAACCACATCCAGCATGTCAACCATGAAAGCCTTGAGCTTTAGGGTGTGCGACTCCTCCTTCTTGATTACCCCAGTAGCCGATACTTCTAAAGATGTGCTTGCACATGACACCTAGAGAAAGTTACGATTAATTAATGACAACATTTTGATTTACAATAATACCGTAACAATTGTGATCCAGTACAATTTTATTAATTTACAATCGTGACCTTGAATTGGTACGTAATGAAAAAATATCTCGTCTCTTTTATAACGTCTCCGAAGTAGCAATCACTGTCAGACGAGGTACGTGCTTTAAAAATTCACTTCAAGAGTTTGTCACGAAAACCTTAGCGTCTGCTTACTTAAATCTCAAGAAGACAAGAAAATGAAATGAAATTAGTGTATGTACTAGTATAAGGTAATTCAAGCAAATTTTTAAATATAATGTATCCTGTAACCTTTCTAGCAAAGTCTGAAGATCCTTGAACAAAATCGTCAGCCTGGAAGATGAGAACGTTGTCAACGGTGCCGCAGGCGTTGCAGAGAGGTCGGCTACCGCAGCCGTTGAGAGGCACCCGGAAGGAGTATCTTGACTGACTCCCACCGAGCGATACATACCTGAAAAACAAAATATGGTTTCATTTTTAAGGACATTGTTCTTGCAAAATCATCTAAAATATTAATTCTAGTATGTCAATAAAACTACAGACCGAATATTGCAACTTTACAAAATAGTATTTAACTATTCTAACGCTTGTCACCCCAAAGAGCAAGATAGTGGAATGGAATACATTCTCACCGTTTCACCAGTTCCGTTCACGTCCCACAATGGAATAGATGTTGAGCCTATTGCCATACTCGAGACGCAAATCCAGACTCCGAACCATTATTAGAAATTTAAAATAGAAAATTTGAGTTAGAATAATCGATTAATAACTTAACTGCTTAACTGTTCTTATTTTGATATCATTTATTTTAACTTTATTTCGCGAGATTATTATCCAGTTTATTAAGTGAATATTAGTAACGCGTGTAGCGCAATCAACTGTCAAGAATTTTTTACGTTGACTGTATCAAACTTACTTGCACTTGGGATCATTCAGGTATCCTTTGCTGTAAATAATGCCATCATACACATCAGAAAACTCCACAGTTACTTCGATGGCGTCGTCAGTACATTGTACGTTTATATCTGGGGCATTAGGAGAGTCGGCGGCTCGCGAACCTCTTACGAAGTTGACCCCAGTTTCATCGCTGGCCTCGAATGAATAGAATGGAGACAGCGCATTGTCACCGGAGAGCTGCAGATTCAACTCTGCGGCTGTGAGTGTGTTTTCATCTGAAACAGCTGTAGCGAGCGACAGCTGCAAAGAAAAGATTTATAGTTAATTAAGAAATCTTTTCAGTATTAACAGATATTACATAATACTGATAAATAACATCTGGTGAACAATTTAATCACTATCAACTCTTTCGTTGTTTCATTGTTGGATCTCCTCTCAAATTGAGAATGACGAAGGCCATAGTCTACTATGTTGGCAAAGAAAAGAACAGGTTGGCTGATTTGACACGTCTCAGGGAAAGTCATGGAGAACTGTAAAGTATGCATGGTTCCTCACGATGTCTTACTTCGCCGTTATAGCAAGTGATATTTAATGTAAAAACACATTTTTTTGTAAAGGTGAACCCGTAACCCACAGAGAGAGACACTTGGCTGTCACTGCTTGGAAAGGATATTAAAATAATAAAATTTTATTAAAGCATAAGATATTTTAATTAATTTCTCAAATGCCACAACGATTCGTTTATTGAACGCTAGTAATTTCTGAAGAGAAATTGGTAGTCTTTGTTCATTTGTAATCTGAAAATAGGATGCCTTGATATACCTATCATATTCTATGACTGTTAGTTTATTTGTAATATCGAAATGATGTTTAGTTGCAATAATTCTTTACTGAACAATGTTTTGAATTATTATTAAGTACCTACAACTTTGGTTCTAATTAATAAAGAGTAAATTTAAAAGACGTTTGTGAAAATTAACTGAGATTTATTACCTCGGATCTCGGTTACTGTAATATCAAGTTATATGGTAATATTATTGTTAGGCGCACACAATGCATATTTTTCCGTACCCACGCAACATTTCGTGTTATTACATGCCTTTCGATGTTGTGAAAACCTGTTCTATATTGTTTTATGTTTAACACAATATTACAAACTAATTTAGTGTTATCTATGTATGTATTAACGTTACGACTATATTTCCGAGGTAACTTCTCAAAATTTATGATCTAAAGAATTTCCACCGTTGAAATCGAAACAATGAATATGTTCTTCTACATGTTTTTTTCCATTTATGCAATGATTTTGAATGCTTTCATTGACCTTATTGAATTACATGAGAATGCTCGATTAAATTCAGCAATTTATGAAATATGTCATGTTCACATCGATAAAGGCGATAAATCGATAAATATCTTTACCTTGTTGTTGTTTTACTGTTGTCGGAAAGACGGTTGGCCTAGAAGCAATATATTTCAATTATTTATTTATCTTTGAAGTTAATGACTGATTAACAATTCCGTCTCTAGTAACATTATGTGTACATATTTAAAAATGGGCCCCTAATTTTGGAGTTTTAAGAACAAATCACTTTACATTCCATTTGCGACGAAATAACTTAGCAGTGACGAAAACAATTTGAAGTAATGTAGTTTAAAATGATAATAGACTGTGATACGTACAGTGTTATTAAACTCATACAATTACAGAATAAGTACAGGTCAAGTGTGAATTATGTGAACAAATTAAAACATTACGAATTTGTTTACAAATCTAGACAAAAGAAAGGTACGGTGAATAAATTAAGTAATTAATTATATTTACACCAATTATTCATTTCCCTTTACGAAACAAGGCCTTTAAAATTGAAAATAGAAGACTTTCTTTAAGCAAACAATATTTATAAATATGTCCACTAACTAAGCCATAACTTAAAACTGTTTCTGTCCACTTTGTTAAAAAGCATTATTAATCAAAACAGTTGCAAGAATACAGATATAAAGATGACATAGTTTCGTAATTATCGTAAAATGAAATATGTAATTCAACTGTTTTGGACAGAGATAAAAAACAAAGCTATCCGTCGTTGGTTACATTATAGATAGATAACATCTTTTTATCTTTGAACTAGAAGTATAATCTGCAGATAAATGTTCTCTGACAGATAAGGAGATGAAAGGAGTCTCCCCGAGCGGCGACTGTGTCTGATTAATTATGATCATATGTATACTGCCTGGCGCACCCTGGACATTACGACTAATCCTTTCACCACTTCGATCTGCTATCAATACGAAGAAGAAGACAGATTCGGAGATAGCGACTTATTCTTCATCTCTGACAGACAGACCATGCTTCGAATTGCGAAAGGTGAAAAATACAATAAATGTAAATTAACTATCTGTAGGTCTAATATGGGGTCTGTCTAGGCATAGCTAAATGCCCTGACTGCCTATGGACAATAGCGTAGACGTTGCAAGAAGCTGTGCTCTGCGATCTCCAACCCGCCTGCACAGAGTGGGGATTATGGCCCTTAAGGGAGGCCTATGTCCAGCACTGGAGTGCAATAGTCTGATGATGACGATGACAATCGCTGTTGTTCGAACATCATTCTGGATGAACATTTGGGACCTTCTAAGTCTATTAAAGAACTTTTAACTATTATGTCACTATCTTTAACGACTAGTAATAATAAATCTTATATATGTGATTATATGGTTTTCGATTAACTTTTATTGGCCAATTTCATAGTTTTGAATAGGTATGCAATGCTTTATGGAATAGGCCAAGAATGTTACATTACACAATACCAACGATATGTCATACCTTTTGATTTCTTGCTTCGGGTGTTTACAACATGAGTATCAACTTACTTAACAGTTTCTATAGATTTTCCTCGTGTTATGGAAAGGTCGTTATTTTAGGAGTTCACTTTTAGCAGGTTAATGATATATCTTTCTCTTTTCATTTTTGTAGTCAGTAGAACACAAAATGTATGGAAGAAACTATTAATATTAGAAGAAAATATTAATTTATAGTGATAACATAGTGCTTTAGATTTGAGTACCTATCTACTTATTTGTAAAAAAACTTGTGTTTTTTCGGACGGACAATTTTGAAGAAAACCCACAAATCTTTGAGTTTCCTACAATATTCTGTAAGTATTGTGGACACTTTAAATCTGTATTAAGTCACAGTAATAGACTATGACCTGAACCTTGCTCATATTGACAATATATACATATCCAACAGTGCAATGATATAAAAGTTGATGATGACTATGGAAAGATAAATATGTTTTAAAACGTTTAAGGACATACAAATCCATTTTTTTGTACATATTAATTTTGTTACTTCAATAAAATTGATATCTGTGCTACTGATTGCCTCGTTCGTCGCTTTGCTGCAAGCACGATGGCTGAACAAGAAGTCCTAGGTTGATTCCCGAGCGGGGTAGTATTGAATTTATAATTATAATATTATAACCAGCTTACCTGCACGAATGCAATCAGTGCCGCTATTTGCATGACAGCCGCTTCATGGGGCTCTGAAAACAAAAAGTAATCTTTAATAACAGTATATTAAAAAAAAGGTTTGTTATTTTATTTATATTATTTACTTTTACGTGTAATATACGAGTCGATAAACATTGAATTTAATACGACATACATAATTTATTATCTCTCGAAAATGTTCACTGAAAATATCAGTGTAGGTAATGCTTAATACCTTTTTGACCTATATAAAATATTGGTGTTAAAATAATGCATTGATTTAAAATGTTAGATGCAAGATTTACACTTGAAGTGAATAACTATTTGACATGTTTAGCCCGAAGCTGTCATAAAACGAAATGACGTACCCAATACGTATTTCGTTTGTAAAAATGCGAACATTTCGCCCACGATATTGCATAATAGGTCGTTGTTATTCTGAAATTGTCCGTGTAGTAATAGTTATATGCAAATTGTTATATTTGTTATGCTCGTGTTAAAAGTCAACGCACAAAATGTATTAGTGACGCTTAAACGACATAAAATATTCATTTTCCATCATTGCATATGTTACAATCTTAACGGCTCATATTCATAATGCGGAACATGTCCAAACAGTTGGCGACGAGTGAAAATAGAGAAGTCGGATTGTTGTAAAATATTTTGATAATTTTTCAGTAAAACAAGCACCGAATGTGTAATTAATGGGTAATTAAGAATCGCAGCCATTACACCTGTGTGCATTACAAATAGACACACGAAACAGCTGGATTAAAATACCTTAGATCTGGGCGGAGTGGCCCTGATTACGGGGGATCTATGTCCAGCAGTGGACTTACAAAGGAATGAATGGATGAGTTTCTTGCACCAGATAGAAGCCAAAAGAATAGCTCTTTTATGCTTCCATAGAACATGCGGTAAGAAGGTCAACATTATAATAGCACAACATACACAAACCAAGGAGGCATATCTTCAAATGCTATCCAAATATCATCGTTCGTAATACCGCTGATAACAATCAACATGAAGGGGTGATTAGTTTTGCGTTCAAGGTTACCTGTTGCTGTACAGCCGTGTGAGAAATTGTTATATGAAAAACTGATGTATTAATGGCGGTCAGTAGGAAGATTCATTATGATTGCATCGTGGATTCGTGAGGTCGGTCCGCGGCGTGAACCCGGCGAATATGTTTCCGGGCCGCGTGAACCCGGTATCGCGTGCTTCGTGCGTTTCAACACACGACCAGAGAGTCGTCTCGCCACAAAATAATTTATACGTTAAATAATTAATCGGTTTAAGCTAATTGATTCATCAATCAGTTCAGTCAGTTTTTCTATGTGTCATCAGTTTTTTGATGGTTGTTTATAACAAAGGAATGTGATTTCCTGGAATTCAACCAAAAACTATAGATACCTACAGGTTAAAATATCAAGTAGTTTACGGTTCGATTTTAAAATTATTATATAACACAAAAGTAGCTTTAATGACAATATTTTGCAACAACATTGAAAATTAATTACTTCCCTAATTAACGTGTCAGCCTAGTGTTTAGAGACAGCACAGTGGAGACATTATCAGGAATAATAATGATCGGCTCTTGGAAACAATAATTTCAATTTCCCAAGTTTTTGTCCACCGATACTCGCCAGTACAAGCAGCGAGGTATACGTTACTGGCACTCGGAAACAATACAAATTAGCAAGTCCATTCGCAATTGCACATGTCTTCTTAGATTGATTAGAAGATACGGGTATTGTTTAAAATTCCTGATAAGACATTAATGAAGATCTTCATTTTTGACCATTGTAAGACCTTGTTAAACATTATCAACAACATCGTTCTGTTTTATCCCACTGCTGGATAAGGACCGCTTGAAGAACCTGATGTATTTTTGTCTATTCATCATACTTTTCATTTACACACGCCGGTTCCAGAGATAAAACTTTCTACATACATATATACATACATATATACATACATATATACATACATATATACATACATATATACATACATATATAC
>DWTO01003586.1:0-12420 GCA_018244755.1 Jemadia pseudognetus | reverse complement strand
TCTTAGTAGTGGCTCGGAGTCTGGATATGTACTCGGTGTATGGCATGGCAATAGGCTCACCACCTATTCCGTAATGGGATGTAAACGTAACTGGTGAAACGTGGAAGTGTACTACACTCCTCTGCCTACCTCTTTGAGGCTTACCAACGTGATGTTACATTTCCTAGTTGTGGTAGTTTTCTAATATATAAAATCACTATACATCACAGTACACTATCGATTTCTTGTTATTCTTGATTGTTCTACACGGCAATCCTGTCTATACATGGTTCCTAGTATAATGTAAGTTGGTTGGTTTTTTATCATTTCCTGTATGGTATTCCTTATGTGCTGAACTTAAACGGTATTTGTTTATCGTGAATTAAGTATATCTGGGTTGTAAATAACGTGTTCTGATCGTAGGTGTACCAAAGAGAAGCAGATTCAGTACCGCGGAGAGAGATATACAACATCCTGACCCACGCTGGATTTATTGGCCGCCGCCATCCTGATCACCCGCAGCTGGCACACCCCGAACTCCAGCCCCGGCATGCATCGTCTGTCCACTTCGTCCAGAACCAACAACATTTCGACTCGCCATATCTGTCTGGACCTGACTTGTTGCAATATTTATAAATTGTCCTGTCATGAATCAACCACTAATAGAGATTGAGTGAATTGGTTAGTATAATTTTATCAATTCCTGTAAAACTCACACTGCTTGTTTCCGCGCGGAAGATAAAAGTGTGATCAACTCTTTAAAAGGGAGTGGAAGAAGGAATCATACGCGGTATACAAAATTCGTGCGACATCCTATTAATTGATGAAGGCCTATGTAGTTACATAATTGCATAAATCCAGACTCCGAGTCACTACTAGAAAATCTAAATTAGAAAAATTCTATAGTGCTCGATCCGGGAATCGAACCCAGGACCACTTGATCGTCAGTCGCTTGGAACAGTCAGGATTTGGTTTGGAACAATTTTTTTTTCAACATTTCGCTGTTCACCTTCTAGAAAACAAAAAGTTCTGGAAACTTCTATATACTCGTAAAATAGTACTTTCCTTACTAAACTTAATCCTGTTAAGAAGATTACAACATCTGAACATTAACACACATGCAGATTCAACTTGTACTCAAGGCTTCACATATTTTTTTGCATCAACTAATAATGGTCTGATTTCACATCGGTTCCCGGACAATACCCTACTATTTAAATGTCCACGAATGATTTCTTACAATTAGATGAAAGGTATTCCTAAAATATATCATACGTTGTACTATGCTACCCTTACACATTTAATAATTAATACTCATAAATAATTAATACACATAAAAACATACCTTTATACATTATAATCAACCATATTGTCGCGCCACTATTGAAAAGCTGCTCTCCGGATTGCAATAGCTCAACCCATTGTTTTCCATATTTCTTTATCATCAGCCTATTCCTAACTTCATAGACCTTCCCTATAAAGTGCCGCCGCTTTATTTACTATAGTTATATTACGTAAGGAAGCCAACGCAACATAGCATGTTATCTATCATTTTAATTTTATTAACAACACACAACAACGCGCACGTGGAGGTATGCGGGCGTTAATCGGAATAGTTTCACGTAGTTACGCAGCTCGACAAACGTTAACTATAATAAACGTCAACAGCATTCCTGATCAGGCGTATAGGTTAAGCTTTTCACTACTAAACAGCACAGTCCTGAACTACTTAGGTATTCATTTGTACGAAAAAGTATGCGCGTACAGATACGATGGTGATACACAGATAAAAAAAGATTTAAATATAAATAATACGATAAACAGTTCAATATAAAAGCTTTTAAGTATCTACTTCGATATGAAAATTAAGTTGTCTTTGGCAACACGAAGTTGTCTCCGTTGTCAGCGACGGTAACAATATATTCACTCATAACGCAGACAAGCATACAACGAACATTGTTTATCAAGAACTTTTGTGAACAATGTACCAAAGCTCAGGCGAACGGAGTCGCGGACAGAGTTAGATTAAACTATGATTTTCTGAAAGTAATTTTCTTTTGTGAAACACATAATATTCTCGTAAACATTACTCCCACTAAATATAATATTCATGTGGTTTTGATATTACATTAGCCGTTATCTATTAATAGACTGTATTTTATATTGTATTAAGGCGAAAGGAAACTATTCTCAAGATATTTTTTTACTGAGAGCCAGAGATCCCTCTTAAATATAACAAATATTACAGCTGATAAAAATTATTATTATTATTTATTACTCAGACCAACATTCGTTTACGAACATATCAACGCTTTACCCTTTAATTATTAATTTAATTTATTTTGAAATATCTATAATTAGTTATTTAAATTATAGTAAGTACCAGAACTTCTTTGTACGTAAATGTATTAATATTTGACACATTATCACCTCTACCTACCCCGCAAGGGACTTGTTGCGATGATATAGTAATAGCAATACGCAAATGTTCAAAATGAGTATCCTATATTTGTACCTATAACCTGTACTTCTGACCAATTTTATTGGATGAAACCCTAATAATTACCTGAATTATCTTGTACCCAATATATGATACTGACAAATAAATAATTATCAAACAGAATTAAGCAAAATATACATACTACATATAATATGTACAAAACTTAATTCACTTTCCTTTACCGTAAAATACCGAGTCTCTCGTCTCTTCAATATTCATTTAGTAATTTTCAATATTGGAATATTTCATTTAATTATACTGCGAAGTAAATAGAAATGGTTTAATATCCGATTCCGAGTCTGTAGCAAAATATTGTTCTAGTTTCGGGCGAGTTGTTTATAACGGATGTGAGGATAATAGAGACTGTTTTTGGCCTTGAATAAGCTTGGTAAATATGCAGCATAATGTAACTTACGAATCGAATGTAGAATGTATGAGGGTCTTAACAATCTAGATTCTATAAGGTAATGCCAAATGAAACATAGTTAAACAGGCGCACATACATATAAAATATATAATGATGGTCATAGTCGTATACGATGGTCATTTATTACGAGATCCCGCCCTTCGCAACAAGGTTTAGGGCGGAAGGTGAGTTAAGCAAGTACAAAATTTTATCTTGGGTATAATTATTGTTTCGAAAACGATTTGTTTAATAACGATAGTATTCTTATCAATATACACATTGTCTGTTTATTTAATATTTTTCTATAACGATAATAGAGTAAGGTCGCATGATTCAACTAGTAGATCGCGTAGATAGAATTTTAACTGTTTAAAATTATTATCTTTTTTATCGTGGGAGTGGTTTTGTATTCCTCTGCCTACCTCTTCGGGGATTACAGGCGTGAAGTTACTTTACTTTACATTTTTATCTTTTTTATCAAGATCATGTATAAATATAATTTAACAAGAAGATTAATTATTTTACTTTTTTCATCTATATTAGTAATTTCATTTATTTTTATTTATTTAGAGTGTTCAAAAGAATCGAGTAGCGTGTGCACAATTTGACATGAAATTTCATTGAATTATTAAAACTTATATTCCTAATGTTAGATTAAAAGATACATATTAAAATGTTTATTACTCCCAGGTTCTATAGTTATGAGGGAACGAGAAAGTTTGAATTGCACAGGACACCTCCCACATGGCTGTTAAAAATAACGTTACTGAGTCCGCACATTTTTTACATTTTTGGGGATATTCTCATTTTATGCTCGTAGGCCGTGTTGCAAGCGCGTCTGCCGATCAAGACGTCCTGGGTTGAAATCTCGGGCAGGGTACTATTGGATTTCCTAACTTAGATATTGTAGTAGTGGGTAGGAGTCTGGATATGTGCCTGGTGTACGGCAATAGATTCACCGCTTATTCCATAGTGGAACTTAAAGGAAACTGGTAAAACGTAAGAGTGTACTACATTCCCCTACCTACCTCTTCGGGTATTACAGGCGTGATGTTACGACGTAACAGTGTATTTATACACAAATTAATGTATTATTACACACACTAACTGAATACATGGCCACCCGTTGTCATCGAAACTCGGGCCATTAGCTTAATCAACCGCAAACCGCGTCAGTAACTCCTCCGACCTACACACATTCGCATATTTCAGCGGCAAATGTTTAAATTATTCAGAGTAAAAAAGGTAAATAGCAGCGAAACATGAAACCGTTGAATACAGATTTTATTCCTGCCATTAATACAGACATAGTGGTCCTATGTAATATTCTTCACATCAAAATCAACGATAAAATTATATCGTTCTATTCTATGAATAGAATATTCATATGTATTATTCGTTCGTATTCTATGAATAGAATAATATGAAGAAAAACAATTCAAATCGGTACCTTACATTTCAAGCAAAACAACTGGCATTATTTTGTTGAAACGTTTTAAAGGTCAAAATTACCGCGGTTAAGATATTCCAACCACATGAGCATTAGATGAAGGTAGAATCTAGAAGCACTAGATATTAAATATTACTACATAACATCACGCCTGTAATTCCCGAAGAGGTAGACAGAAGAATTTAAAACATTTCCACGTTTCACCAGTGATGTTGGTGCCCCCCTATGGAGTAGGTGGTGAGGCTATTGCCATACACCGGTCACAATTCCATACTCCGAACCCCTATTAGAAAATTAGAAAAAATAGCGCCCATCCCGGGATTCAAACCCAGGACTTCCCAATCGACAATCACGATTGCAACCAACGAGGCAGCCCATCCAACCAACATGACCACTGAGGCAGCCCTTGCAACCAACGTGACCAATGATGCAGTGGTTACTCTTATATACATTTACTAAACTAGTACTTTACAGTAAATTATACCAAACAACAAGGCAGTCAAATATTACATGGCATAATTAATTGTTTACAAAAGTTATAGTTATTTTAATTTAGTGTTCATTGCCTACCCGGAAAAGAACCTAGCGTGATGGTAAAATAGTAGTTTAGCACAGACATACTATACACATATACGTTACACTCACACACGTGGCGTCTGGATAATTCATTCTCAAATATCAATCATTACCCAATGACCAATCATTCCAAACAAATGCCTCCAAATTGGTAATTTTCATTCGCGTCATTAGCTTTGTAAATGCGTTGTTAAGTGAACAATCCTTTTACCATCGCCGTCCAATTTCGCTAATTGACTCGGTTTAGTGACTGCTTCGATAATTTAATGAGCATTTCACGTCAACATTGTATCAGAAAGCAAAACACGATGCAGAAATTACTTACATTATTATTTACAATAGGTTTCCACGTAGAGGTGTTCAGAACCACGAATTCACCATCGGCCTCTGGAGGTGCGCAATTGAAAAAAGATTGTGCTAATGAAGAGGCGATAAGGGCACATTTTATATTAATATTATTTATAACCAGCTGATACCAGCGGCTTCGTTTGTATTGTTTGTTATATTAACAGTGTCGGTAATTCATTTGAAGAGGAAAAATCGGAAATACTTACATTTATTTGTAAACAATGTTATTCGTTTCACTTATATCTAAAACATATGAATTAATCTAAAATATATCAATTAATCTAAAATATATCAATTAATCTAAAACATATCAATTAATCTAAAATATATCAATTAATTTGTAATAATAACCAAATAAGTTATATTAATAATCACTTTCATACATTTGTTAATATGACGACAATGTGATAATTATATGTATTTTGGAATTTGCTTGGATTAGGGTTTTTACATTAAGTTCTTACATGTATCCACTTTTTAATCAATTTTTGACTTTAAGGTCGATTAATTAATAAAGGAAAATGTATAATTAATAACGGCTAACGACCTACATGTTTTGTCAATAAAGTCCGTCAAATTATTTGTAAAGGGAGTCAAAAGGGACGCATTAAAATTATAACTATGGAAACCTTATGCTGCAGAGAACGATAACGTACAAGTATGGTTGTTCAAAAAAAACTTTTTAAATTCAAGTGAATAATACCAATAACATAAAATCACAGCTGTATTTCCCAGAAGTGGTAAGCAGACGAGTTTAGTATTTCCCCTTTTCACCGGGTACATTATACGACTATGTAATAAGGGGTGCCAGTTCAGTTGTCTTACATAGCTCACGAATCGACAGTCTAAGTTACTACTGTATTCTGAGTTAAAAAAACCCAATGGTATATTGCTCGACCTGGAAATCGAACAAGGGATCTTTAGCGAAATAGATACGCTTACAAAAAAGCTACCAACGAGGCAAAAATAACAACATAAATATGGGATAACAAAAGCAAGCTAAATTCACAGAAGCTATTAAATAAATAAATTCGTGAACAACATCCGGCGATGACAGCTACCCAGTAAACTTAACGAAACTTCCAGACTTTACGCGAAGATTGTCACAATCATTTCGCAACACGAAAACAATGTTTCATAAATTACTCTATATCGATGTCAAGTTCAAAATAGTCGTGTTTTGGCTTATAATAGAAATTTTATTTCTACATCCCAACTTTTCTATACTTATATTAAGAGACTAAAATATTCTATTTTTGAATGTTTGTTTCTAACGGATGTACTAAAAAGTACTTCGCCAAGTTTGAAAATCTTATGACTGTTGTCAGGATGCTTCCTACTACGTTCAAAAAAAGAAAGGGTCGAAGCACACATTTTTTTCCAACCCCCGAACGACAATATTCAGCCGTTCTACATATTGGAAATTCTGATTTAATTTTGATATGTAAATATTCTAATTACATAAAATCCTGATAACATTTTAGCGAGCTTTTGCTCTTGAGTACGAAAAATTATTCAAATCAATACTTTTTGTTTTCAAGCGCTTCAGAATTATACAAGATAACATGTGATCGTCCCATCCGTAAGTGATCGTTGAGCGTTTCTGATATCATTATGTGTGTAAAGTTATCATTGTCGATTCATAACTACATTCAACAATCGTTAGCGATTCTAAGCTCTTACGACGCTGGTTAACCATTCACCGTCAAATTGACTAAAGCGGTATTTACAGTTAATTTCGTGGTAACAAGTGTTTGCCTAGCAGTGATCAACAAATAGACACAGACGTTGACTTCAATTTTTATATAATAATGTTTAACATTGCTTTTTTAATGTCCCTAGTTAATGTCAATATTTTATATTCCTACTTATACTAATTGTTATTCTGATCATGGCTCGTCGTCTTTCATTTTTCGATGACCGTAAATTCATCCATATTATTGAGCCGGCTTTTAAAATACATAATCGTTCTTAAAATTACCTGGATCTAATTCAAACAGTAAGTAAAAGATCTTGGATGCTAATGTATATTAATTTCCTTGAAAGAGGCGGTATAGCTAAACGTACATACTTCTATGAAATCTTAAAAGGCTTGAAAGGAGTATGACTTTAATGAATGGGTAGGAGAGCGAAAGAAATAGTCGTGAACACCTTAGCAGGTGGAAATCCTTAATCTCTGTCTTAACCTTTACGGGAAATTGGCGTGCTATATACCGCCGCATTTTTATACATACATATGTATGTACGTACATAAGAGGCGGACATATTTAATAACTTCAGTAAATTATGAAGTCTGCCAACAAAACAGGCGGCGTGGGTTTTTGTTCTGCCAGAAAAAAAATACAATATGGAAAAAGTTTTATTCATTTGCGTATGTTACTGGCACGTTAGAAAAGAGTTGCGGAATAAAAAAATAACTTGATCCAAATTCAAATTTAAAAATTATGGTCATCCAGATGAAAACGTTGCAATGTGTTATTTAAACGGGAGTTGTTGTAAGGTAATTTGAATCCTAGATTATATTTAGCAAATTATGTGACATATCATACCATCCTTGTAGAAATATTCTGTTCCACGTTTCTGATCCAGGCGGTCATGTAGTGACACATTCTGCGAGCGACTGAGCAACCTGACAAACGTAACCCAAGACCTGTCCAAAGCAAAGTTGAATACACTTTTCCTACACATGGGTGCTCCATCTTAAGACACATCTGAACTTTCCATCAGCTAGAATGGCGGCCATAGGCTGGCCTATCATATAAAGAAAGTAGTTCAAGGAAGATCGGGAGTAAGTTACTCACTGGTAATAAATATATTCTCCGCCCGGCCCTTAAGTTTAAATTACTTAGTGGGAACTGTTTTGCCAGACTTGCCATCGCTGGACATTGTGTAACAAGGATGGGTTTCAAAACATTAGGCGTGAACATTGTTCTCTGATTATGCTCCAATATTCGTACTTGATAAGGGCCAACGAGCGAGTGCTCGGAGACAGGAAATGTCTTTTGGATGTGCGGTTGCAGGAAATCATGTATATGACTGATACTCTGTTGTCTTCTGTTCAGCAAATATTTCGTTGTATCTTTGGAATCACCGATATAAATGAAAACATTAGCCGCATATTTGCCGAAGACCAGATAATCGGTGAAATATAGAAGTTCTGGAGTTAGACCGTGGCTCGCCAAAGGTAGTGTAGGACCCCTTCCGTCCAGGTGGGATGACGATGTGCGAAAGACTGCAAGCAGAAACTGGATACGGCAAGCCTAAGACAGGGCCCGATGACGCTCGTGGGGGGAGGCCTATGTCCAGCAGTGGACTGAAATAGGCTGATGATGATGATATAAAATTTATTTTACTACAATATTCATGTGTGTACAAGATCAGAGATGGCAGAATTTGAAGGTAGCTGAATCATAAATACATTAATTTAATGAGACATTCGTAAGCAAAAATTTTTTTGGCAGCGGTGGGATTCGAACCCACGCCTCCGAAGAGACTGGTGCCTTAAACCAGCGCCTTAGACCGCTCGGCCACGCTACCATGTACTGTACGTGACAAAATTTACATCTAGTCGTATGAACTAATACATATTGAGAAATATCATAAATTTATAGTTTAGTCAGCATTATAAAACATGTAGTCGTAATGATAAAATTTACGCCATACCATAATGTTAAGAAATGCATTATGATAAAAAGAACAGTAAATTGCTACAATAAATTTCATTAAATACTTTGTCATGTTTTTGTATAAATACGCTGAATTAATAACTATGCTCAGCCATTAATTATATCGATATTTAATACCCTCTCGAATTATTTAGTAGAAAAAGTTCATACGTTGCTACCATTTATAGATCATATTATTATAATCCTTTAGTTTACATAATAAAGTTCGCTTTTCTTTGAAACATTTCGATGTCCTTTTATTTTCTGTAACGCCATATGTGTAACATTACAATTGGTATAATTTGTAAAATTAAATAACTGTTTAATTTTGTAAATACAATATTAAAAAGTTACATATCATTTAGCAATTACACTGCAACGGGTGTCGGTATTAATCGTATTATTTTAATTTAAAATGTTGTTATACAATACCTAATTTGGTCTCGTTGCGATTAGGTCAACCACATTTTTTGTGTTATCATTAACAGTAATAGCGGCGTTGTTTCAATTATATTACCCCTTGTTATCGATTACCATTACTACGTGACCCCACGAGAGTGGCGACAAATAAGCTCCTTCCCACACCCTGCATGATTCACCCTCTATGAAATTTCAATAAAACAAACATCACTCCAGATTAGTAACCAATAAGTCGATATAACTCATGATCTATTGTAAGACGCAAATAATTCATATGTTAGGTTTTAGCTAATGGTGTTTACGTATGTAAAATGTATTTTGTTGACTGATGGAACGTAGGTAATAACCGTGACGTGACTGTTTAAACGACAGCAAATTGTCTACGCTTCATCGGATGACTCGGCGTGGTTTGATGTCTCCGTTACATATGTATGTATGTATTAGTGACCAGTGATCAGTTACATATTAATATTATAATCGTATTCTGTGCTTTGGGTTGTATCTTCTCACGTCTGCATACACAAATATTCTACTGGAACAATTTATAAATTCTCTAATTTTTGTGTAGGAGCAACAAGTGGCATTATGATATGAAGGTCATTAAACCTGTAAAACTTATAAAGTATTTCATCCAATGCTATATAGAGAAAAAATAGACGTAGGGTAGTTTTTTTCTTAAGCGAATTCTTATAGTTACATCATTTTTTGTTAAGAACTTAGAAGCAAACATTACGATCAGTTGTGAACTGGTGACTTTTTATTTAGATATTCGGTGCTAAGTTTAGTATTACAGCGACGGCCCTTAAAGGTAGAAGTGCAAAAGGTAGGGGATCGCTATGTATGTACCTTATACACGTATCATACTTCTGTTACACGGTGTGTTTATTTAAAAACTCGAGTCGTAAGATTTTCATATGTAACTCTGATTTATGTAACGCACGTGGTGTCACGTGGGACACATAAATCGGTTGGGTTTTTGAAATCCTTCGCCTTTTCCAGAGCCGCCCAAAGGCAACTTTAATATTACGGTATATACAAACTTACTGTATAATATTGCCTTCGAACATACAACCTTTGCGACTTTATGTCCTGCGAAATATAAAGAGCTTGGAATTTAAGATTCATAGTACGTTTATGGCTGCGAATATTGCTTATTTAGGATTATCCTTCAATCAGCCATGCCCAAAGGGACCTCGAGTCCATAACAGTTTATTATTTAATGCTAGGTAGCTAAAGTGGTCCTTGACTGAGACATATGTAGTAGATAAATAATAATAATAATTACCTTAAATACTTTATTATTGTATTTTCGTATTTGGGTGAATTTAATTAAATGGCCGAGCGGGTTCGATGAAGATACAAATATTAACCACAAAACGTATACTTATATTGTATCTTCACGCCAGGTCCTTTACGGGGTAAGCCAAGAGTACCCAGTACCAACAAACTTTATCTTACAGATCTGACGCGTTACTTCAAAGTTCATCACTCTTCATATGCGCAGACCGGTGTCGGAGACCTTCGGCTTACCCTTCAGCCAGGTGGGATCAGCCAGATATACTACAGATCGTTGGTACTTGCAGATCAAATCCAATTTGCAGATCAGTGCACACACTCCAGCCAGATCGCAAACTCGTCGGTACCAATATACAATGACTAAAGCTCACAGAGTCTACTCAGTAAAAAACCCTAGCAGCTAAATGCACATGACGCGGCAAATTAACATGTCCAACGCAATACAAAAACGTCCAATTGCATGTCCGAATAACAATACTAACAATTATCTTTAGAGCAGGGCTTTTCAATCTGAAAACCTTTTGAGTGGATGTTAGCAACTAAAATACTTATTACTGGATTTATAAACGATCTTTTTTTATTCTAGGGTTATGTACAAAATTATTATGAGGATTCAAGGAAGGATAAGGATTTGACTGCCTCGGTTGTCGTGTTGGTTGTAAGTGCGACTGCCGATCTGGAGGTCCTGGGTTCAAATCCTGGATTTACCTAACTTAGACTTTTTAGTAGTGGCTCAGAGTGTGGATATGTGCCCGGGGTAGCAGTAGATTTACCATCTATTCCTTGGTGGGATGTAAACGTAACTGGTGAAACGTGAGAGTGTACTTCACTCTTTTGCCTACCTCTTCGGGGATTACAGGCGTAATGTTACATTTATGTTTATTGTAATGCTACCTGTTTGAATTACTAAATAACAATACCTTCACTTTTCGATTTTGATATGAAAAGTTTAGTAAGTGCAAGACACGAAGCAAATCGTAATCTGCAAGAAGCATTAATGCCCCTATGTCTGTGTAACTTCAGAGAAATACAACTACAATACCTATATGTTACGTAATTAGCTTATCTATTTGGATACAATTGACGTTTTACAAACTATTCAACATGGTAGAGCAAATCGTTTGGCAAGCGTTATAATTGCACTGCTAAGAAGCCCGCGAGTCAGAGTTTGGACAGCCCTGGATTACAGTGTTTCCAGATGTTTTTAAGTTATATAGAAGTGGACAGCTAGTTCGTTAATCAAAGTCAGAACCGCAAGCTCTGGTGGATTGCTACGACGCGCCGCTTAGTAGATTGTCTCTCCGCTGCTGATATATTTACTACGTTACTTATAGTATAGTATAGACAAACGTGCCTTAGAACTACCTACTTTTAATCCATTAAACCTAATTACTTTTAATCTATCTACTTTTATCTACTTACTTTTGATCTATTAAAACCCTAGCTTTTTGAAAATTAACATCAATTGTACGAGAATCTGGACATGTATGAACCCTTGGACCATGTGATATTTTGTTTTAGCATAACCTCTTGAACGTCCTTTAATGTATAGTAGCACTAATGTATAGTAGCAATAATTAAACGTCCTTTAATGGGTAGTAGCACTAACAATAGTAGCCTAGTTGGCAACGCTATCAACTAGATGGGAGCACCGCTATATATGGTGGACAAGTTGAAAAAGTCACCAGCTTTTAGCATTAAATAAACATAACATCACGCCTGTTATTCCCGAAGAGGTAGGCAGAGGAGTGTAGAACACTCCCACAATTCACCAGTTACG
>DWTO01003585.1:0-12421 GCA_018244755.1 Jemadia pseudognetus | reverse complement strand
AAACGCTGACGCATACCGCAACGATAACATCAACTCCCTGCAATATGACAACTCGCCCATTTTCTATATCAGATTACCACCTACTCCTTACATGTTTGTTCCTGGATTGGGATATGTATCTCAGCCACCTACCATCGGACCTCCAATGTCGCCAATGATGCCGCAAGGTGTTCCGCCTCAAGTTGCTGATCCATTCATAAATCTCCCCCTGGACTTCGTGTCGAACGGAAAACCAACTGGGGTATATCAATGGAGTGGCGCCCCTAATTACCCACAAGTACCCCAAATGCCTGTTGATCCATTTGCCTATGGTGCTCCTCAGCCTATTATGCCGCCAGCGCCTCGACCGGATTACGATACAGTGTACAAGCCGAAACCTAAGCCAGCACCAACTAATTCAAAGATCACAAATCTAAAAGGACCCTACGTTTTCAACGGAAAGCCTGGTGACAATGTATACGTTTTAAGAGATACATACAACTCAATATATTCGGATGCTCTTCAGAACTTCTATCCTTAATAAAAGTAGTATTGTAATAAGTATCTCATGAATGGCTCGTATCGAGCCCATGTACCTTCAAATATTCAAGAGTCCATATCGATGAGTAATCATCTTAATATTGTCTACATATTGGTAATTCTTAACGAGGAATTTTTGCAGAAATTTTATTAAGACAAATATGAAATTTAAGAATCATTGTTAAGACTAAACGTTTCTAAATTAAATTATTGCGGCCTATAAAATACAGTTCGATGTCATTTAACATGTCTCTTATAGTTGCTCTATCAATCGTGCCAAGATAATCAAGATGAAATCCGAGTCATCGGATGTAACATTCAAGTATAAGGTCAACTTTTGACGTTATCTGTGGTCTGCGTAATCTAGAATTCAATACTGACATTCTCTTAAAAAATTCTTATGTAATAAGAAAAAATTGAATTCTGGTAACCTTAACATGGGCAGTAGATTATCGAAATTGTAATGGAAGTTATACGAATATTTCGCTATTCAATTATATCCTTAGAATCGGTCTGAATATGGTTTTCTATTTCAAATTTTTAAACCCAAGTAGATTAATATCTCGCGAGAGAACATAGTTACAAAATAAAAAAGCCTGAATTTCACGCCAGCGTACATTAAACATATCTAAAGGAGTTTTTACGGGCTAGAAAGCAATAATTGCTATACATTATATTTAATATTTTATATAAATGTAAGAAGCATTTCTTTTAAGTTTAGTAATTAAAATAAGATTCGAGTGTGTAACCTTCATATTTCTTAAAATCGAACTTATCAATATGATAAATAGATTAAAATTTGACACATATCAATTAAGAATATGAATAAATGTAGTACTTAATAATAAACAGGCCTGATTAAGTCAATATGTATTTAGAATTAAGTCAGTAGCATCTACATAAATTATTAGGTATGCGTATTTATTTATAAATTATTAATTAAATTTAATTATTAGGCATATCGTAGGTACAAATCTGTAATAATATCCGTCCAAAACACACACTCGTGATATAATAAGAATTATATGAAATGGTAGTTTTACATCGAGAAGATTAAATGTCACATCGCCTAAGTATGATAAATTACCTTAAGAGTTTTCAGTAGGAGCTACACCTTAAATTTAATTTACAAAATGTAATAATGCACACAAGTATTTCTACGCCATTATTAATATGTTTTTAATTTAGGTATATGTGTATCTCCATGGATAGAAATTTTGTGGCAACTGCCGTCAATTGCCACAAAATCTCAATATAATAAATAAATATTGGATATAATAAGAATATTGAATTACATGTATAATAAGTATATTTTGTAACACTGAATTGATTCCATTATTATGTTTACGTCACTCGGCGATACAAATCTAATTGTAATAATTTTTGTACTCGTAAAAATATCATAAACTCGTGTTATGTTATAGTTTTACACGCACGAAGCAATGTCATATTAAAATATGACAATATTGTGCACTGAATACCTACATGCGGAATACAGTGATATTATAAAACGATATTAGAATTGCTGACTGAAGATTCTGTAATTGCAGTTCCGTACTATAGATGCTTGCAAACATGATCATGAAAGTTATGAGTAACTCAATATACAAGTGCTCTATAAATATTGGCTGAAAGCAACAAGGGGACGACCTATTTATGACACATAGATTTGGTAGTCCTTTGAAACTAAGCAACTTAGGGCGCATATACACTATTCGGTTTACTGAAACGATTCTCGTATACCAACGGCTTACTGCGGAGTTTTTTAAGAAATTTAACCGTATTCGGTTTAGCCGTACCGTGTGAATACAATAATTAAGTTTGCATATGCCACTAAAAGTAATATACAAAAACAGTTACATTAGACCATATAAGTGTAGAAGTACCTTTAGTAATTTCGTAACATTCAAAGGTACGGAAGAATTTAAATTTATTCCCACTTGCGCGCCCGTGATCGTGCATTAACTGCGTGCAGTGCAAGTTGCTTGTATTAACGAGAGAACGTACTGCATCGTTCTAATTTTATCAAATTCTCGGTAATAAGTAACACGTGGTATGTAATGGCATTAATCGAAGTAATGTTGTACGTCCATAGACATCTTTGTTTGATTAAACATTGTAATCTTATTTCAATAATAACGTAGGTATATTATTCAGATGTTACGAGCAAGCCGAACCGTTAAAAAATAAAAATTCATCACGCTATTGTAAATATTTACCTAGATATAATAGGCTTCCAATATTTTGAAATGCTCATTAGTTTTACGTTTGCAATTTAGTTTTTCAAATGAATTTTATAGGAATTAACTATTTAATTTGTAGTCTATGATGTATTCAGTAAATAAATATTTTCATACTAAGGTACTGCGTACTTAATTAATTTTCAAATATATTTTCTAACTGAAATTCTAATACGATCCATAACTCTTAGTGATAATAACATAATCTGCAAATTGACCTAATCTATGTACTAAATATTTGCAAGGAAAAACGGAATGTGAAATTCTGTTCACGTAATATTAATGTAATGTATTCATATGTGTATTCATATGTGTATTCATATGTGTATTCATATGTGTATTCATATGTATATTGATATGGATATTAAATTTTACTTTACGCAATATTGTATACATAAAAAGTGTAGTACACTGCCACGTTTAGTATGTAATACATAACTTTCATATAAAGCGGACACATTCGCCTTTATTGTATAAGCTACCATAATAATATTATGTTAGTTGTGTACTGCTTACTATATTTCCATATTACTGTTATGTAAAATTTCATAAAACAGAAATATACTATCGACTTTCGTATACGCAAAATGTTAAAACTTAATTATATATCTAATTGTAAGTAATAAAACCCATGTCAACACTTATTTCTCAATGAAATTAAACTTTAAGGTTTGAGAAACTTATTATAATTTTATATAACTAATTGCTAATTAATATAATAAAATATTATTTCTAAAAACGTGTTGTTTTGATTATAAATATGTATTTTGAATGAATCTGATATCGTATATGAAGTGTTTACAACAAAATTTTATATATTTTCTCCAAAAAACAACCTAAAAAAAATCAAAGCACTAATTTGTAGGCAACTTCCATTATGACATGCATTAGAAAAAACACAGACATAAAAAAAATATAGTAGGTATTTCAAGCTCGTCATGATAGTCAGAATCCAGAAACAGTGCCTTTATAAAACATCTCTTTTGAATAATTTTCCTTTCTATTGATTGTTTTCCTGTGTACAAAATTATTAAATAAAATAAAAAAAATAAGCCAATGAGTGTCACCACATTACAATTAAAGAACCTATTCACAGAAAACGAACGAAAAAAATTACTAAATATTTTAGATTTCTTTTCATTTTCGTAACGATTTTCTAATTACGAACATTTCGTTCCAACCTAATGCCTTCTTCCCGCTACGTGTTGTTGATGCGTGTGGTCTTCACTTACCAACACGTGCTAGTCTGTGCGGGCTAGTCTTTAGCTACACGAGCGGTGGTTCCAGACTAAGAATATGTACTAAAGCCAAAGATATACTTTACATATACATATACCGCCTGATCACTTCTGCAACGAACTCCAGTAACTTTCATTTCGCTTAGCATAAACACACATTTTTGCTTTATACTGCTTATTATTCAGTTCCAAATAATGCTTAATATTTAATTAAGTAATTATTTAAGAAATAGGCTTCATATAACATCAAGATAAAGCAAATGTGTTTGGTTATAATAAAATTATACTTACATATTTTTATATATTCACCGCCGATGATCAACATACCGTATTATTCATATAAGCGTCAAACGAAAACAATTATTGTTTTGTAACAGTAATAACTATCGAAAATATGACGCAGTTCAGGTAAAATATAAAAGTAGGTACTACCTATCTTCGTATATTTTAAAATCATGTGAGTTACTGGTCGTAGTTTCAATAACTAGACAGTTACTGCAATTATAGCCGACATTCAGATAATTTTAAGCCGTGATTAGAAAGCAAGTTAGCAATCAGTCAATATTGTTTAATGATAATAACAGTAACTAAGACATCTATAGAGCTATTTATTACTGTTAGGCAGATTAGGCTCACGACTAGATAGTTACTAAACATAAGTGCGCATTTAATACTTACATAGCCTCAATGCAGTTTACTACTAACTAAATAAACTAAATAAGATCATTATAATTTTTTATTTCTTTTCATATTATATTATGTCACTTTAGGTTCAAGCCTTTAAATTACAAACAATATAAAATTATTTTCGTTTATTATTTTTACGACCACTGCGTATAATTAGGTACCTACATGAAATAAATACCTAAGTCAAAAACTGAGGAAGAATTGAGGTTACCCGCCAAATAATCAGAAAACAGTTATTAACATTTTAAGAACGGTCCTAAATTCTGACCTTTCCGCCTTGTTCTGATACAAGTATTAATTTTTGAAATTGGAAGTTAGGAATGAATTAAAGTAAAAAAAAACAATTTTACTATAAAACGAGAAAGGGTCTATTTTAAAGAAGTCAATAAAAATTATGAAGGAAATAACGAATGCAAATGAGTCCATATTAACCCATAGATATAGCATAGTATCCTACATCTATGTATTAACCTTTCTTTTAACAAGCTTCATAAATGTAAAACGCGTTCCGGTTTTGCATGTCTAACTCGATTGAAATCGTACATTATTATGGGACTGACTCTTAGTGGATGAACTAAACGAGAATCATCAGCTGTCAAATTGTCAAATTAACAATATTGAAACTGCTCGTAAGAACAGAAACACACAAAAATATCAATATTTATCGAAATAAAATGTATAACGACCATTATTGACAACAAAGTCTAATTTTTACTTCTTTACTTGCATGTACAATGGTTAATAATGTTAGTATTGTAAAACTAATGTGTGAATATTGACGATAATTGGAGTGACGTACATAACGCGTGAACACAAATAAGGCGAAATGTTTAGTGTTTTGTGTTAAATTGTGAGAAAATATAAAAGAGCGTGATGTTTCGTAGCCGAAGTTGGTTCGGTGGTGGCTGGGGCCGTCCAAAGAACCCTCATTCATTAGAAAGATTGAAATATTTACATAATATACTTTGTAAGAATACAACAGTATCAGAGAGTAATCGAGGTATATTGGTGGAGTCCTTACGATGCATTGCTGAAATATTGATATGGGGTGACCAGAATGACAGTTCAGTATTTGAGTAAGTAAACCATGAAAAGGCAGAATTTCTAGACAATTTATTATATTGCACAAGTAACTCATGTGGCTTCCATGAAAGTTATAACAGTTGTGTTAATGTATTACACCCTTACAGTTTACATAATTCTTAGCAGTGCTATTAGCAAGCTCTATGTTGAGCTAGATAAACATAGTATTTGATAAATGTTTCCAAGAATACTCAATTATTAATCCTGTGCTAAGCTGAAACTTCAAGTGAAGCTTCAGTTCATAGGCTAAATGAAGTTGAAGACTTCATTATCATCATCATTAGTTTGTTTCTGTCCACTGCTGGATATATATCTCTAATAGCAGTAAGACGACAAACTGAATAAATGAGGAAGACATGTTGCCCATAAATGTGATTTGTGTGTGAGTTTTATTTATTGTGTATTTTGTAAAGCTCATAGCTGTGATGCAATTATAAAACGAACTTCACGTCAGTAAAGTTAAGGATGACAGTTAGTAATAATTATTTGAAACATTTATTTATTGTAAACAAATTTGAAGGCTTACTTAATTTTTTGCCGACAATCCGAAAAAGGTTTGAAATTTTCTTAAATAGTAGGTGATGACCTTTATCGCTCCCATACTTCGGATATGTATCATTGGTGATAACATTACTAAAAGTTCTGTTGACTCTACACCAGATCAGGCCTGCTTAAAGATGCTTTGTTAATACTCATTATTTATGGTGATCCTCTTTTTACAAGTATGACACTGTATTGTCCTATCACTGGTATTGAAATAACACAAAATATGACTTATAAACATTACCATATGCCATGGTAGTCTAGAAGTATGAAGAATGTAAAAATAACAAACTCTCTTCTAGTTTCTTCCTGGAGAAGAACATGTTGTCATATTTTCTCAAGATCATGAGACAGAAGTGTGGAGGCTCTCCATACGTGTGTGTGCAGCTGCTACAAACACTGAATATATTGTTTGAAAACATCAGAAATGAAACTTCATTGTGTAAGTAAAATTAATCATCTTATTGCCATTTGTTTTCGTATCCTGATACAATCAGGAGTATAAAATACTATGCCATTTAATAAACATAACATCACACCTGTAATCTCCGAAGAGGTAGGTAGAGGAATGTAGAACACTTCCATGTTTCACCAGGTACGTTTATGTCCCACTATGGAATAGGTGGTGAGCTTATTGCCATGCACTGGGCACATATCCAGACTCGGAGCCACTACAAAAAATTTTTGCAAAAACTAGTAGTCCCTGAACGGGGAATTAAACCTAGGCCTCCTCATCGGCAGTCACACTTGCAACCAACACTACTAACAAGAGGCAGTCATTCAATTAATCTATTTATTTATAACATTAATTGTTATTCTTTTGATTTTTTATATTTGTTTATTATGTTTATGAGATGAGTAAAATAAAATGTTAATTGTGGAATAGACTGTCAGGGTGTAGATAATGAAAAAGATAATGATTATGACTTCACAGTTATTTATATTTTACCATGTAATATAATTTGTACACTATTTTATCTTAAGCGGCAATGTATTGTGAAGGTTGAAGTATAACTAGTTTATAAATAGGCCATCAGCAGTGCTACTGTACATGAAGATTGACAGTATCAGTAAAATAGGAATTAATTTCCCACATGTCACTGTTTTATCAACAACTCTGTTTAATAAAATGGGCATTAATACAGGATAAATATATAATATCTTCGTAACAAGAAGTGTTTAATGTATTTTACGACTGTAATTTATTATTTTATAAATTTAAAATATAGTCTGTCATACTATTTTTATGTAATGTTAACTGCAAGTTGTATGCTGGCTTTTAGCACTGGTTTGATTTGACTAATGGGCTTTAATGTGTAAGGCTCTAAATGATGGGCACATTCATCTTGTATATGTAGCAAATGCTTACTTTATTTTGTTATAGTATGTAATAACACACCTCTATATCCTCGAAGAGGTAGGTGGAGGAGTGTTTCACATTCTCACCAATTACATTTCCGTCTAACTATGGAATAGAGAATGAGCATAATGCCATGCAGAGAGCATAAATATCCGAACTACTATTCAATTTTAAGTTAGAAATACTCAAAATTAGCTAAAATGGGGAATTGAACCCAGGACCTCATGTTTAGCAGTCACGATTCCAAACAACTTCACCTACAATCATCTTTCCTAACACATCTTTTAATTTTATAAACATCATATAGGCATTAAGTCCGCCCTTTGTTTACAACAATAAAGAATAAATAAATAAAATAAATAAAAAATCATCACTAATACCAAATGTAATATATGCACTTGTGGCACTTGTATAAACAAACAATATCATTGTCTGGATTGGCAACTGCATCTAACATCTAGCATCTAACAATTTAGAAATGTAAGTGTTAGGAGGAACAATCTGGACTCCAAATAGTTTCAGTCTTTATCTGAAATACATATAATCAAGCATTAAATTGTATAATCAAATATTAACTCAATGGTATGCAATGTGAGAGATTCTCACAATGGTTTCTGAGGTGAGTAATGTTTGTGGATTTGCACTTTGCTTGTGCGGTGGTCATTCGTCCTTAATCTTTCTTGTTCGGAGACAAGACCTCAGTCTTACTGTGGGTTATCAAATGAGGTGATGTGGATGGTATTCAATATAAATGATATTAACTTCTTAATCACGTTTCAGATTATTTGCTGAGCAATAACCATGTGAACTCAATAATTGTTCACAAGTTTGACATATCTGACGAGGAAGTAATGGCTTACTATATCTCATTTTTGAAGACACTCAGCCTAAAACTAAACAATCACACCATACATTTCTTTTATAATGAGGTAAAGTATATTTTCAGCCAGAAATAATAAATTTTAGGTAATAAGAAAATTTTGTTAATAATGTTTGATTGTTGAGGCACAGTCTGTCTGTACTCTCCTTTCTGTGTCTAACAGTGGTATTTGTATTGTTGAATTTGTTTTTGTAGTAGGCAGATATGATAAAACATGCGGTGTTAGACTAACAAAGTATACAATTGGCAATGCATCCATCTATAAGTAATATTATGTGTATGGCATGATTTAGTTGATATGATGTACTCAGGCTGTAGTGCTAGCTTACCTTTTGTATCATTATTAGTTTCGGATATGATAAAAAAGTCCTTTGATTTTTGTAGTCATATGTAGCAAGGTCACAGACATGCCACTATCTCTCTATGAATATATCTTTTAAATATGGACCTCGAGTCAATTTCACTACACAATCTTTTTGCAATTTTTAATAATACAGTATTAACACAAGTGTTTGGACGTCACCTGAAGAAAATTTTATGTGTAGATGTAAATAGCGAACAATTTAATAGCCATAAATAATGATGTTTTTGAGTTAGGTATGTTAATTATGTAAATGTTCTGTGATTAAATTAGAAATCTACTGGATTTATAAATGTAATTTAATCGTATTGTATTATTATATATAATATAATAAAATGCATTATAGATAATTTATCAATGATGTATTTTATTGTATAAAATTCATAAGTAAATGCATTAATTTTTTTAATTACAAAGACAGAAAAATATCCATTAGGTATACACATTTCATATATGGCGATAGCCTAACCTCCTACTCGTACTCCATAGTGGGACATACAAACTTAACTGATTGAACATGTGAATGTACTACACTCACTGTCTACCTCTTCGGGGATTACAGGCGTGATGTTACCTATACAATGGTATGTCTGCAGGACGTTATAATGTTAAATGAAATTCGATACTATACATGAGAATCATATCGGACAATGGACTGTAAAATTACATTCAAATTTCGGCTTATCCATAAGTTAGCCGACAAATACCCCAGGCGAGAAAAATTATAATATGTATGTAGTTGATTATTCTATTTGCAACAGCACACCAAAGACTTCCCGTTGTACACAGAAGCAATAAAGTTCTTCAATCATCCGGAATCGATGGTCCGGATCGCGGTGCGCACTCTTACGCTGAACGTATATCGCGTACAGGACGCCAGCATGCTCAGGTTCATACGCGACAGGTGAGATGAATCTTTATTGATCGTTCCAACCTTGTGCTCATATACTGTCATAATTAGGGATAGACCCCTAACTCTACATTATCGCATTATTCCTCAACTCTATATTTATTTATTATTTACATATATTGTATATCCTTCACCTTGGCTTTTTCTCTTCCTTCTTCAAGTATTTCAACTTAAGTTGAACTGTAGCAATTGCTTTAAACTATTCTGCCCGCTATTGTTTTATGCTGTACTCCGTCTATCGATAGGATATTTTGGTTGAACACTATAATATAGTAAGGTAGTAGTAAATTAAGCATTAAAAAATGAATATGCATTGATAATCATAATTTTATATTTTAGAACTGCCGCGCCATACTTTAGTAATCTGGTTTGGTTCATCGGCAAACATATTTTGGAATTGGACGCCTGCGTTCGGAATGACGCCGAGTAAGTCAAACGTGCCTTATCTGTCGTATCTGGAATTTGTATGATTCTCTTTACGTGTTCATTGTTTTGTATTTACTATTTACAGCCACCAATCACAACAGAAGTTAGACGATCTAGTCGCGGAGCATCTGGACCATTTGCATTATATAAACGATATTTTGTGCCTCAATATACCCGATCTCAACGATGTATTGACGGAACATTTGTTACATAAGCTGCTCATACCTCTGTACATCTACTCCCTGACATCGGAGCCAAACAGACGCCACGTTACATCGTCACCGTACAATCGAGACCACATACAAAGTATAGAAGTTATTACCCGAAACCTCGAGGCTATTTTGACTGGTAAATCCACAGATACCCCGCCAAGGTTAAATTATCCGATCCAAAGATTGGACTCAGAGGAAGAAGCGAAACCATCCGTCTCTTGTGTTGTGGCCCTGTTTTTATTATCTCAAGTGTTTTTAATAATCACGCATGGCCCCATTGTGCACGCGCTCGCGTGGATCATACTGCAGTCGGACTTATCAGTATTCGAGGACGGGGCGACGAAGATACTGGATATGTATGTCAGTAATGCGAAGAGCAGTGTCAAGTTGGAGTTTTCGAAGCCCCAACTAAGTTTGGAGAAAGCGTTGGAGAATACCTCGGGCCATGAAAGAGATTACACGACGCCGGAATACAGCGGTCCCAAAGCGTTCGGTTACGACACGGATCAGTCCAGCTGTGATCTTGATCCGGAGTTAGTTTCGACGTCTCTCCCCTCCACTTCTCATATAAGCGAATCTTCGAGTATAGCCAATGATTCCACTGAAGATTTAGTTACACAAATACAGTCTGTCAAACAGGCCGCAGTTGTTTCGATGAAAGAAAACATGCCCGACTCCCCTTTGCCGGATTCTGGCATTGAATCGAGTTCATCGAAAACTGTATCAGAATTGAATATCACTGATGAGGAGAAACAAAAATTGCTTGGAGCCAAACCGTCCACGTCGACCGAACGCACCGCGTCCTTGGAAAACATATTGGAGAAGGAAATGAGAGAGATAGAGAAGCGACCGTTCCTGAAAACGATTTTAGATTCGTTGGATTGCAGCGAAAATGATTACAAAGCGCTCTTTGCCCTTTGCTTGCTGTTCGCGTTAATAAACAATAAAGGTATTGTAATATTATTTTTGTTTCTTTCTTTTTTAACAATGATTGTATTTATCGAGAAAATTCTAATGATTTTCGTCTTTTCCTTCTTGCTACCTTTGGCTGATAGTCGGTAAGATATCTTGTAATTGTTCTGTTGTTAATGTTGCTCGGCACTTGTGCCATTGCTATACATTTAAATGTTTCTCTCTAATATTTTAACATTGAGTTTTTCAATGTTTCGTTTCAGTTTTATTAAAGTATATTATTTTTGCTTTTAAGGTGTTAACACAGAGTTACTAGACACATTGTTATGCCCGGAAATAAATGAGACAGGTTATACAAGTAAAGTACCGTCGAGATCAATATCGAGGGCCAATAGTCAAGACGGCAGTGAACCAAAAGACCAAGAAACAAGTCCGTCTCGGAGCGCGAAGGTTCCTATGCAGAGTTTTAATGCTCTGTTGATCTCAAAATTGATGGCTATCGCGAACCTTAGTTGTAAGCCTGGTAAGTGACATTTTTTTTTTAAAAACTGCCAACATTATTTCTTTTTTGTATCTTTTTACACCCAAAGTTAGAATTTTATTTATAGAATTATTAATTTGAGCAATGGTCTGAACTTTTAATATATCCACAATAATGGATATACATACTAGAGAAGCATTATTTTGTCGTCTTCTTCTGAAGTTAAAGCTATAGATTTTGTAGGAAATTTCGATAAGCTATTCAAAGTATTGAAAGCAGATAAACAAAGCAATCCTATCTATGATCATGCGTTTTGATATCTGTATTTTACCATATTTTGTTCGGCATTCTCCCCCTTCTTGTTCCTAGAGCGAGACAACTGCTGCTAAAATTACAAGATTAAATTAATAGTACAACAGAAATAGTACAAGTGATATATATCCTCAATATGTTCATACATATCAGATTCCAAAGTGCGGCTGGTGACGTGCGAGCTGAGCGTGACGCTGCTGCGCGTGGCGGCGCGCGGCGCGGCGGGCGCGTGCGGCGCGGCGGGCGTGCGCGGCGCG
>DWTO01003584.1:0-12421 GCA_018244755.1 Jemadia pseudognetus | reverse complement strand
TAAGAGTTTAGAAATCTTTAATATCTTCTATTGATGATTCCACTAGAACTATGTAAACCAAAGCACAAATTACAAATGTATGAAATATTTAATAGAAACACGATACTCTACCTATCGCGTTAAGGACTTAACTCGACGATATAATAATAATAATTCATAGAAACGTATCCAGGCTTCAACTCTACATTTAACTATACCATAGTGCGCTTAGTTCTCATACATTCAATTACCCCTACGAAAGTCTCTTTGTATGTCATTGTATTTGCAAATCGCACAACTCGCAAAGCGGAAGGCGTGTAATTTCCGTAGACCTGCTCGAATACGACGCTCGCGGTTGAATTCAAACCAACATATGTGTAATATTCTGTTATAGAGATTCGAAATACAAATGCAACTTGTGTAGAGTAATATGTGTACTGCCATATACGGACTGAAACTCATCCAAGATTAACGTGCATAAAATTATATTGTAAGCAATAGCGATCACAGATTGCGTCAGTCACTACAACATAGACTCTCCCCCAGGTATCACTTCAATGAGTACTTTAAAACTAGTTTCATGACTTAAAGTTGAGTCAATATAAACACCAAATGATTTTATTAACAACAGTCGATGACAACGGATGAATCATTTATAAAAATATAGTAGATAAAGAATCTACGTTTTCTTTATTTGCTAATCCTTTTATCATTACAAGACACGCTTAGAAGAACATATCCCACGTAAGATACTGCTACTTATATTTTTTCATAAGCAATGTGTATTTTAAAGCCATATTGAAACTCAAATCCAGAAATTTCCATAATGCACGTGTCTAAAAGATAATACTCTCCAAAAATTATAAAAGAAGATCCGTGTCAACACCGGAATGATAAAAAGGGTTTATGATCATAAATACTAGGCCTACAATACTTCAGGTCTGAAAGCATGGATATTTGGTGCTCGGTGCTCTCAGCCTCAGAAAGGCGGAACCTTTTGTCCAGCTGTGGACTGAGATTGGCTGATGTTGGTGACATTCTCTACCTACCGGTTAGAAACCTGGCGCAATGATACATAATGATAATAATAGACGAACGTTTGACTAACGTACGTTGATGAAGTCCTTTCAATGCCGGGTTGTTGAACCGGGACCAATTAACGCTGACATTCAGATCATGATACGAGCACCTCTTTGAATTCAACGCGAATTGGATTAATTGAATCTAATTCGGGAGACGGCGCTCGTTGCATAATGACCCTGAATACGACGTGTAGTATCCGTAGGGATTGTGGAATTTTGAGTGAAGGACTATAACTCAAGATATCCCTGTCTGGTACAAATACCTAATGTCGTATACATCTGTATAATGTTAATGTTTCATTGCTGTTATTACGATGTGTACATAAATTTAATACACAAAAAGTGTGTGTACTTTATAACCAACATGACAAAAGTGAAAACTTATCGTGAGCCGAATATAACAATAACTAGTTGTGCCCCGCGGTTTTGACCACTTATAATTGAAATGAAATATTTGAAAGTCGGCCTTATAGTATTTCAGTACAAACAATATTTTTAGTCTTATTTTGGTGTTAAGATTATAACTAACTTACAATTCATATTTTCAATAAATAACTTCACAACAATTACAATCTTACACCGAGGAAGTGAGTAAACTCAATATAAAATAATAGAAGTAATCAATACGAAAGCGGGTATATAAAATTTTTGGCAATAAAATCAGATCGTCTGAAGTGCCCTTCTAATTTATCCATAAACAGTTTCGCTGGCAATTCTAAAAATAAACAATAATGACGGACGAGGAAGAAAAAACATCGCTACTTACTGCGGGGGTGGTTTTCTTCGAGTTTTTCCTAAATTAAGAAACGCGAACCGGGAAGACTAAAATTACACTGAGAAAAAAGAGCTTGGAAATTCTCGGATTTCAGTACAAAGAGGATGCGAACAAAAGTCCTTTGGAAGTTTGTCGAGTGTGGCTTGCTTTTCTCTTTCTATACATAACTACAAGGTACAGAGATAGAAATAAAAAATAAAGTATATCATTTTTGACTGTTTGAATTTTAATGTTAGATTACAAACAGACGCAGGTAATATTAAGTATCTTGAATTTGAAAATATTCAAATATATATACTTCATTTGCTCAAAGTATTTCAACAAGTTATTTTTGTTATCCTACTGTACTTAAGTACTCTTTGTTTAAGCTATCGAATCTCTCTTTATATCATACTAATGTATTCTGCTATTTGTTAAGGCTGGTTACTTTAGAAGTATCAGATTCATTGCAATACTAAAGACACTGAACCCCCTAATGAGGGCTTAGTCCTCAGAAATAGAAAGAAATTTTCCATTCTCTTACATTCCGATGTAAGTAATCACTGGTTTAAGTGCAGGTATATTATTCAATTGTCTTCAACAGACTATTAAGTTGATTTACTCAAAATAATGTTTCCTAACATCAGTGGCAGAAACTATGAGCGTCAAAATATTATAAGCACTTCTTTCACGATCTGTGAAACGTAGCAGCTTTTAGAACAGCGAGTTCAATTACTACAGATAACAATAGAATCGCTCAAAATAGTCACATAAACGGCACAAAACTAACGTTTTAGGTATAATTTAGACAAAGACACGATGAGGGCACAAGTAATGTAACGCCCTTGCGCCGTTACAGTCGACCTTTTCGCGAGGCAGTTAAAAGGCTTACCATTCGTAATGAATGGATTTCAAAACGTTTAGTGACGTGGTAAATTAGCTTTTTTTCCGTGTCAAATTGAGTGTGGAACAGGCGATCGGCTTCCTTTCTTTCTTTGAAACGAAAAGGCAAAGTGACGTACTGCTATACGCTCGGAATTATAATGCCACTAAGTAATATAGATTAAAAGCACACAGACTCTGCAGGCCCGGCCACGTTGAAAAGATGAGAGAGGATCGTACTGGTACTTTACAGCGAGAAAGTCGACTGGCGGGAGATGGCGAAGGATAGAGCGAAATGGAGACGTCGTCGCGCTATCCCACTAACTAATTAAAATAGATTATAAATGAAATGATATTATTAATTTAAGTGTGTATTTATTAAAAATATGTTTCAGGCACAGGCAAAACAGGCTTACAGGTCATATGAACTGAACATGTATGTATCCATAATTGTGCTAAAAATAACTCCATATCACTCCAGCACGTAGGAAATGCTTAGAAATATTTTCATGTACATATTGCCATCGTTTTCTATATTGATGTAAAATGTATCAGCTTACAAAGTTTTCATACACATATATGTACATGTATTGGAACAAAGTTAAAATTGTATTATATTGTAGCGAATATAAACGGTACATAATATGGAAGATTGTATGTACTGTCTTTAAGAAACACGCAAAGACCCACGCGTCGCACCAGCGGTAACTTAACAAGCGAACATTGGCACGTCATCGCCAGGAGTCAACAATAAGCGACAATATGACAGTACACGATACGTGTACTTACTGATGCGGAATGACAATAAGAGTCGTGTCGGACACGACATGATACATTGAATGACTAAGATACTTCGATGAATTTAACGGCTGCTACAGGTAAATGGATATGAAACGAGTAACAAATTGTTTTCGTTCGTAGGTACTTTTGTAATACGAAACGTTCGAAAAGAAGGTTAGGTCAAATGTATGTTTAATGTATGGGCATGTATGATGACTTTAATGAATGTGGAAGGGTCAAAAGACATTTTCCAGCAACGCGGCCGACGAAAATCGCTCATCTTTACTCAACCCTTAAGAAATTAGGGGTAACAATATGTAGAACATGATCAACTTTTAAAATTGGGTCGATCATGTGTCCACGCAATTAATGGAAATTTAACACACCCGTCGTGATTTACTAAAGTTGAAAGCTATCGTTTTAATTAATAAATTACAATACTTTGTTTGAATATTCATTAAAGGGAATAACAAAATGTACGCTATAACACTTTTTCCGATATGAAGAATATAAAGGTTTAAATCAAAACAGCCAAAACTGGTTTTGAAGCTTCATACAAAGCAGAGAAATCCCTTATCAAAATTTCCATAAAACACACGGACCGCTGGAATAATATTAAAAACGAAACGTCTCATAATGATATCTTTAACAATGGCCGAGTAAACGTTCCGCTTTGAAATACCGCCGTTTATATCGAGATGAGTCGTCCGCGACTCACAAAGTGCTTCAAAATGTGGCCGGTGGCTCAAATGCCTTTTGTGAACAAGTTCATTTCATAGATTTCATTTCTCCTCGCTTCTGTAATATTACAAGATGAGAGCATGAAAGATATCATGTTTAAAGATTTTGTGGTTGACAATGCAGAAATGGTACACGAATTATAATAATGATCACATAAATTAAGATATACAATTATTTTTAATTTTATATAATTATATAATAAATTAAAAAACGAAAATTTGTACAAAGAAAAACTACCTATATTTAAAAATAAAAATTTCTTAAATGCCAACGTCGACAATAGAAACGACCACGTTCGCTCTCTAATGGCGCTATGGATGATTCCGTTATATCCATTCACACACTGAGTATACTAACCGTGATTACGAGTACGTCTCATAAATGTCTTTATTTCATAACAATAGTATCTAAAACTAAATAAGACCATGGTAATACAAATATCATACAAGCTGTTTCAAAAGTTTTAGAACATCGAACTCATTCAAGCAAAGTTCGATTTATTGACGAACATTTGCTTAGAAATCAACGCCCCTCTTTAAACAAAACTTGTAAAACACAATGGCTACGAACTACTTGTACAATAAGAAACGTATTTTGAATAAATAAATACAAACATACATTTTATTTAATACAAGCACTCAAAATTACATGCTTAACGATAGGCCTGTAAACAGTCATCCTTTAATTTCGCTATCGACCTCTCGATGACTGTCACCCGCAAATCTCGTAAATTGCGTCAAAACGTGACGGGGATTTAAAAATATAACTTCTATTGAAATTGATCAAACTCGTCGATGTTATTGTAGAGAATTTCACAACGCATAATAAGATGCGAGTGAAAACGATAAAATCCTCAGGAAATACTGAATAAGCATTAGTCATTATTATGAAGAAACATCGCAAGAAGATAATGCTGGATAATACAAGACGTAGGTATATCACCAATAAGGGAATGCACACATGATATTAAATGTCCATTAGAACATATTTAATGTGTACATATAACAAAATTAAGTGATCGCTCTCTGTACATGGCAAATATATTTAAAAATTCATAATGGGGGACCTTTATATACGTAAGAGAACCCAAAAGAAGGTTTTTTCATTTTGTCTGTTTGTCTGTCTGTATATTTGTGCACGGTAATTTCAAAAACGACATATACGATTTGAATGCAGTTTTCATTAGATATTATATTCTGATGGGCTTCATTTAACTTTTAGTGTCTTTTCCATTTAAATCGGTTAACAAACAAAGAAGTTATGTCAATTTATATCAGTCATGTAATAAGTACCAACAAAAATAGAGCACAGATCTAAATGATCAATTATATTAGATAAGGTTCAGCTTAGGCTGGAAGAGCATCAGGTGTACGTGGTGCGGTCCCGCGCTTTTACTTCTTCACGCAAAAACTACTGAACTGAATTTGATGAAACTTTGAAGGGTTATAGTTTTACATTTGTATATACATAGGGTACTTTTTATCGGTGACACGTGGGAGTGTTCTGCATTCCTCTGCCTACCCCTTCGGGGATTACGGGCGTGAAGTTACTTTTTTTTTTACTTTATATCGAAATCTATGCATATGAAGTCGCGGGCACAGCTAGCTTAAAGTAAAAGTAAAGCAGGGTTTAGAATCGATCGCGTAAACACCTCATATATATCTGTGAGGAGCAAAGACAAACGATTTACATAAATAAAACTCTTACGAAATAACTCAATCATTTTCTAATGATAAAAATGTCTTAGTCGTGTCATTGCAAATCACAGTAAACAACCCTAGAGAGTTTTACTTTCGGGAACCATTGACCCAACGAATGTCGTTTGGAGGTTATAAATCAGTCCGACGTTCACTAAATCTTAACAGGGGTCGGTTGGGTCACATCGAGATGAGGTAAACGTGTTTTCACAATATTTTAAAACGGTCGCTTGATCTCTAACTCACATTTGCCTTCACTTTGAAATGTGATTACGTAATTAATATTGTCGACTCCTTTTTATTTAATTAATAACGGTGATCCATATTTTAACTGATCATTTTCAGAAACATGTCTTAATTATGATTCACCTGAGTGATCCATAGCTCAATACATTTCAATAATCACTTTTACAAAAGAAATTCGTTTTCCCTCTTTAAATAAATTCCTTTAATTTTGAGAAGCCCAACTATTTCGGCAACTTTTAATGCCTATCACACACGGTAATTTTGCAACCATGACCCCTTTCGACCACCAGATCAGATTTTTTCAAGAACTGGACCAACTTCGTAGACACACAGTAGGATGCCGAAGCGTGTTTTAGACTTTGCCTAATCGTTGAAATAATAAAAATAAAACTGAGTAGGTAACATTGCAAAATTTGTTACCAGAAGATACTCCTGTCGAAATAAATATCGATCAGTATTGAAATTTTAATTAACTAAAGTGTACCGAGTAATTAAATTCAAAACAGCGAAGAGGAAATAGTTTTTATGTTAGTCCCGTTACAAGCTCTTCGCCTGACCAGTTTGAAAAATTAATCAAACGAGGTAAAATTTACAAAGGTTTCACGGAACTCTTTAAAGAAAAATGTGCAAATAAAACTATATCGAAATATGCAATATTTCATTTAACTTCGCGATGTTATGTGTTCGAAGAAGAATAATTTAATATCACTCACTATTCCAAAGAAAAAATAAAAGGAAATTTGAAAATGGGTTCTGGATGAAGTCTTCTTACAAACATTTAACCAGTGTGGTAAATTATCGCTTCAATGATACACATTCTGACAGGAGACAACTAACCAACATTGTTACAATAATAGGATTGAAGAGACACGTTATTCCGAAATGATATATTACGTATCGAGACTTAGAAATACTTGATCATTCACAGTATATGTTATTAACATCAATAGCAGCGGGCCTGCTAGATGCAAGGTAATGCCAATATCTCACAATATCAATAATGTCTTGGGACGAATAATAGGTAACGCTAAACTGAAACAAAACACCTTACATTCAAATGAATTTATAAGGCAGCTTGTTAAATAAATTCAAGAAGAAGATGTAATTAAAAATATCCTTGTTCTGAATAGTCGAGAACTAGTGAATAGGGAAAAAGGTTAAATCGCAAAGCTCAAACGCAAGAAAGAGAAATTAGTTCGCCGTGGAGGACAAAGTGTAAACAGGGTGGAAGTTGTAATTTAAATGCAAAACGGGGTTAATAATTACCGCCGGCTCGGCGCCCGAACAACCCATTAGTTTACCAAACGACAAAATAAAAACCACCAAGCCACTAAGTTGTCCTTAAGAGTTTCAATTTACACAGCGCCTTTGGCTTTGTGGTATACGTTTAATTAGCTACAAATGTTCATAGATTTAGATCCTTCTTATTGTATATTGACTCATTTTTAAATTATAATTAAACAATTGAAAACAAATAATGAATGAATGAGTAAAAAAGACTGTTACAATGAATAAAAAGCGTTATAAATTAATAATTACAATGAATAATTAATATTAATTAATAAATATGATCTTCTCCTTTTTATATTAAAATAAACAACTGTTAAAAATTGTACAATAACTTCATTATGACACTTGTAGATATTTAGGTATCTCGTTACTCAGGACACTTTATGTAAAGAAGTTGCAAATGAGCAGATAACAGTTTCAAACGACGGCTATCGTCCATGGCATCTGCAATTGCAGGATTGCAGACGAAGGACTATTAATATCGATTAGTTATATTAATTTCTGTTGTTAATTAAACGATCAGTGTCCGCTGTGAAAAACGATCGCGCTTCCATCTAAGCAATGTTGTTGCCAACTAGGCGATGCTGCTTTTATTTGATGCGTAAGAGTGTTGAGCAACTATACACATTAAAGGACACTTAAATCCTATAGTCATAGTCAGTGCTAGTTCTATATAAACTAAGCATCACAGGATGCAGGGATTCATTCACGTCCATTAGTATTAACTGGTAACAGAATTGAAGGATTGGTATTAGTACAAGTAACAAGTTTTAAAATATATTAGGATAAACTAAAACCATGTAGTTACGGTTGGATGTTTTAAATTATGAGGTTGAATTTAGCTCCGTCCATATCAACAGGTCTCGCGAGAACTATAACTCTGTGGAGTTTGAAGATCGTAATTCGATCAATTTATGACCCAACGCCGTAGAGGGTTAGATCGGCAAACGTAAACCAAAAATTTAAATGTTAGGTTGACACGGGATTAACTTCATTAATATGAGACCATAATTCCGATGAGTAAATTTCAGATAGTAATAGACTGATGATAACTACTTAATGACGATAATGATTATTATTATTGTCTAATGCAATGTGAACTACGTACATACGAGTATGAACATCTTCCACTAAAATAAAAAACATGTATTTATAAAAAAATTATATGACACAAAATGTTATTTTTTGTATCTATTACTTTTTATAATCTGCTGTTGACCGTACTAGCATTAACAGAATCAACTTCGAGCTGGCTGGCTAACGGAAAGAGATGGAAGTAATGGAAGTGATTACAAGTCACGGTTCGGTAACCGCAGAGTGAAGAGGTCCTCCAACGCAAAAAAAATATTAAGTAACTTATATACCTTACATTTAACCAGCGAGTCAACTACATTACAATTTAGTCAAATTCATAATCTTGTTTCATATGTTGTTCGAATATCATAGCGGAGATGCAATAATTCTATAAAAGACGCTAGGCACCCGAGTTATATTCAGTTGGCCAAACTTAAGCATCATTGGCGGATAAGTATGGTAAAGCTTCAATGCCTACCTATAATATGTATTAAAATCTATATAGAATATTTTTTCCCTAACTTTATTTACGATTCCGTAATTCAGTTATATAAAAATAAGTGCAGAGAAACGACAAGTTCAAGAGTGACCACTAATATCGACAGTTATCTCAAAAAATTTAGCTTTATACATATTTTACTATAAGCAAGTCGTGTTCGCTTGCCAAATCGACCATACTATTACGATAGATGCAAATGTCAATATACACATTTTGAATCTAATTAATTTTTTTTCGGCATAGCGCGACTAGTTTCGTATCCACCTGAAGTCCTTAATATTACATAATCTAATCATGTATCGATAATCACGAAACGTTTATTAGCAAAGTGCAAATGCTATCCTCATCTTGGGAGAACAAACATTTATCATCTGCTGTGTAACGCAGAAAACCGGATATCAAATCTCCGGCAAGCGATAACAATATGAATCCGAACAAGATTTAAATGAAAATTCTCTTGCAACGTAAGCTGCTGATAAAGTCGAGGCAGACGTTCCAAGTTCTGCCCTTATCTCTGTAATACCTCTGCGAACGCTCGCTATCCTCGCTTTTAAGACGTCTCTAGTTCTACACTTTGAAACTTAACAGACAATATTATTTGTGTACTAAATAATAATGTTCAAAATATCTCTGTGCCGATTTAGTTTATATAAACGGTAAATTGATTTGGAATTGTCTAGACTTGACCTAGAGGAAATTCCAAACCACAAAAAGCCTGTGTTAACCAGATATAAATTAATGATCTATTATACATACTTAGAAAATTTTAATACTCATGTACATAATACAAACATTGATCCATGGCGGGAATCGAACACAAAATCAACGAATCAGTCTTGATTACTGTCTAAAAAACTAACAAGTCCAAAACCCCAATAAATTGTCTAATATAAGAAATCGGCAATCACCAAGAATAATAATTAAATGTAATATTAAATATTTGTTAATAGCCTTCAAGGAATTAACGTATGATTTCTCAACAAAACTTAATTCGACTTTCGACTATGGTTTTACATTGAAACTGTTTCGTCTAGAACTGATGTCGTCTGAAGTCGAAGTTGGAACAGTCGGAACTAAAGTTGGACCGTCACAGATAAGGGTTGTTACGAACGAGAACTGAGATGAAATTATAAAGGCTATATTTATGGATACCTCGAATTTCGTATAACATACATTCATTGGTAAATGAACAATTATCTATTATGTTATACAATATGTCGGCATGTTTGCAGTCCATCTTACATTAACACAATAATTATATTAAGATTATAGAGCAACTTCATACCCAATTCACATATGCTATTAGTTCCGAAACTTTTCAGAGTATGTTTTTCACCAAATAGGTGAAAAGCATGTAAAAAAAGTATATCTAACAATTATATATATACATATATATTGAGGTATGAGAATAAATGTTAATGCGTAGGCATTTTATCCCACTTAGTTTATTTACGCAATAGTTGCTTACTAGAATAACTCAATAACATGGGAGTAAGCAAAATCGAACGAAATACAACAGTAGTACTAAAGAGATGTGGTCTAATTTCAAGTACGAATGTAGGAAGAGAAAACAGCCGATCGGGGTTATCAACTCCAATGTGGTACAAATCGCCAACAATCCCGCTCCCGCCCTGATTGGCTCGCAGATTCCCACGAATGTCCGCCTGCTATCGACGCGGTGAATATTGGCGGAAATTGGATTCGAGTATCGTTTCACATTCGGCAAATATGTAGCTAAAAATGTCGATATACGAAAATTCTCAAGTTAAATTCTGTTTTAATTTTCAGAATGGTGTATTTGTACCTGGTTGCATATGGGGAGCGCGATAGTTAGTCGGTTTTCAGGGAGAAACTCCATTTTTGATATAAACATTTTTGATAACTATCCTGAAATCTTTTCCTTGATATTCAGGGTGGCTATTTATATAAGAGATTTCTCTATTTAAATATATTACCAAATAAATTAAGCTAATGTATCTTATCGACTATATTGCACTTTTTTCATATTATAAAAACGAGTGGATGCAAACGAGACTGCTGATCAAAAGGGTTCGAGTCCCGTGTAAGGCAAAGTATGGTACTAACCGGCAGGCACGGGAGGAACCATAATTCTCTCCCTGGTGTAGGACCCGGAGTGCAAAAAGCGCAACGGTCCATTCCGTGGGATATCTTTGAATCCTCCTATTAACGCAGGAAAAGGCCACCAAGGAGGTTTTAGTTAGGTAAAAATCCCATATAACCCGGTCCCACATCTCTCCCAGGATATCGGGTATCTTTTGAAGGTTTGCCCTCGATGCAAATAAAGGTACTATTATTATTTAGATTATCAACAACAAAGTTAAGTTCAACATGTGGTCAGTATTGTGTGTGACCTAAATTCATTCACTGTCGGCGACCGCACCACAAAGGGTGAGAACAATCATCTCTGTATAGCCTGTAAACAATACGTGATTATGCTTTTAGGATGGTGTGGTTTAAATTTCGCTCAAGACGAATCGTCCGGTCCTACGCATATATACATACATACAGACTTACTTATATTTACAGTTTTCAACTTTCTGCTCATGAAGTGAACTTTAAAACCGCTTTAACAATTTTTGTCTGACAATTACCTACTACTGTTTTCAGTTTTACGTAAATGTTAACCCATTTGATTTATTGATTAAACTAATAGCACAGTGGGCAAACTAAAATATGGTACAGTGGGTAATCTAAATTATTAATCAAACAATTATTAATCACATTAGGTACATAGGTTTAATTACACGCGTTCATTTAATATCGACATATTAATTTTTTGACATCAAACAACCTACCATTTAAACCCCATGTAAATACGCTTAGCAACCCACACGAGGCGCGCAGTTGCGGCGACTTTATGAAACGTGTTCATAAAAGTGCCATTACGTGGGTGATTAGGGTTGCCAGTGATTCATTCCGCTCAACCAACATTGTGTTATAATATTTTTTATTCAAATATAACTCCAGTCGTATGTAACAGTTATGTCAGGCGCTAAGCGAGTAATGCTTTGGTTAAAAAGTTTCCAGACTATGTATATTCCTATTTATATTTGTGGTAGTAAATGAATCGTACTTTTTTAAAGAGCGTACTTTTAGACTTTTCTAAATAATGGTATTGTATTCCCACTGGTCAAAAATATCTATTGCGGGATGGGAATTGAACCGAAAATCCACATCACATCTGTAAAAGTCACTAACCAGGAACCAACAGATATGAGTAATAATTACTTATTTACTGTCATCGGCACTGAAGCAAAAAATATTTTATAAACGCAACATCACGCTTGTAATCCCCGAAGAGGTAGGCAGAGGAATGTAGAACACTCCCACGTTCCATCAGTTACGATTACGTCCAACTATGGAATAGGCGGTGAGC
>DWTO01003583.1:0-12421 GCA_018244755.1 Jemadia pseudognetus | reverse complement strand
TATATTTTTGTCTTCTCCTACGTTTATAACACTCTCAGTCATCCCTAATTAAAAAAGTTAACAATATTAACTATTCCATAAAAAAGAATTATAGAAATGTATATAGATTGATGATAATCATAGATGTCGGTATAGTTCACTTAAATGATAACGACGGGTGTTCATTGACTATTAGGCGGTACGAAGTTCGCTGGGTCAGCTATGGGGAATATAGCTGGGTTCTTGATGATTGCTGATATTATTTATGTAGGAATGTGTTATTCATATGTTTAAGATGTACTTTAATGAAAAACACATAAGCTCGCTATCAGATGCGTTACTATGTTATCAGTGAACTAAGTTGGTATATTCCATGTATGTAACTGTTGAGATCGCCTCGCCCGGCGGAGTACAAGTGCCGACACAGCTGTTTTAGTAGGAGAGAGGACTGGTGCAGAGGTCGCTCCCAAAACGTGCGTGGAAGGTAGCGCTTGTATTGTTTTTGTTAACATTTAGCATTTAATACGCATTACGAGACTTATCAGTGTTTCATGGTGATGATTCAAAATTCAAACCGTAATGATTAAGTTTTATTAGCCGATAAAAAATCGAAAGCATTTTTTTCGGACTGCTTACACTCAAACCTTTAATAATTAGATATGTTTTCTTTTGCCGACCGTGACCAAGGACAAACAGCCTCATATGACGCTAGAATGATATATCAAAGTTAAAATAACGCTGTGATTGTCCTCCAAAATGCACCTCTAACTAAAACCATTTTTCCAGTTAACATTCGACACGTTCACCGTGGGCAAGTTCGTCTCGTTCACCTCGGACGGCTGCCCCGACGGCCACATGACCATAGTGGAGCGCAGTCCGTCGCCGCCCACCGGACAGTGGTGCGGCTCGGCCTGGGGCTACACCGTGTACTTTAGCGAGTCTGATTCTATAAACATGACGCTCAGACTTGACAGGCTGAGTCAGCAGGTTTGTACAATACCTCCCGAACAAGTACGTATGTAATATTTTATGCCAGTCCATAAAGCCTCCTATCAATTTTCCTACGCAACGTACGGCTCAAAGTTGTTCATTTCATGGACAGAACGCAGGACGGCTTATGTGGGCACTTTCACTGTTTCCATATCCATTCCAGCCACCATCTACTCAAGGGTTACAACCACATCTAAAATATACGAGACAGATATAAGTATTCATCTTTATATCTGCAAGCGACTATATATCCTTCGAATATTAGGACGTGTATCCAGAAAGATATTTCTATGTGTATAGGTTCTCAGCGAATAGAGTTTTTATAAGGTACCTAATTTTTTTCGAAAGAGGTTATGAACATTTAATGTGAAAATAATAATATTTAAAAAATATTGATATTTATTTATAATCTATCAATAGGTATACGAATGAGGTTATTTAAATTCTTACGAGTATTAAAAGTTCAAGGTGGAACCGCAACGGCCGCGTGCCACTTGTCAGTAATGTCATAGCCAGTTGTAATGTACATAATTGTATTTGTGGGATCGAAAGTTCATCGACTGCTTCACAGTTTACAACCAAGCGTACTCGTGGATGATTGTAACACGAACAGAGTAAACATTCGATGCCGTTCGGCGCCCCGGTTCTATAATACACTGGTCGGACAGCACGAGGGCGATAATTATATTCGTCTTTGTCAACAACATTAATTACAATGTGGTCCGTGGGTGCCCCCACTAGTGCGCCGCTCTGTCGATCACTCGTGTCGATACGGACCCGCGCGCTGCGCTGCCGTATCCGCTTCTTAACTTTCTTCCGCGTATTTTAACCATATCAAAACTTACATAAAAACTTTATTAATTTTTTCTGTAGTAGTATTACATATATTATTGGGTAGTTGTCGATGCGACATGGTACATAAATTTGTTTTTGACGTGATATTTTACTCTCGTCATAATATTTGTAAAGGTTTAGATGACAGTTTTAATCCTTTCACAAAAGAGTCTTGTTCTTTCATCAAAACAAATGTAGAATAAAACTTACGAGAAACTTTCTGAGTGATCAATTTTTGTTGTTCTTCGGTGATGTAGTGGTAGAGAGTAGGCTTTAAGATACGTTTAAGGTTTAAGTGATAATTATTCAGCTCCACAAGAGTCGCTAGAACTAAATTTCTTTGTTTGTTATACTTCATAATTACATAGTATAAAACAAAGTCGCTTTCTCTGTCCCTATGTCTCTATGTTCGCTTAAATCTAAAACTACGCAACGGATTTTGATGCGGTTTCTTTTAATAGATAGAGTGATTGAGGAGGAAGGTTTATAATTATATGTATAATACCTGCATAATATAGTAGATAAACACTGCACATTTTAGAGTTTTCTAATGTGATGTCGTAAATAAACATATCTTTTTGCGCTAATTTTATAAACGCTGGCTGAACCCTACGAGATAGATCAAAATAATATACTGCAGTATTGTTCACCTTAATAAGTTCCACAAAAAAGTCTGCGATGGTATATGTCTATCTCTGAAGGATAACCCACGATAACCATTTTTATCCTCTACTTTTAACGATAAATAATGGTTTCTTTACGAAGCGATTTTAAGTTATATAGCATTAATCCTTATCGAATTAAGGCCTTAAATAAATTGTGCATTTAATATAGATCAATATTGTCCTTAACAGCGTGTAATTTAAATGAATATTTTCGAAGATATTACAGATTTAAAATGCAGGGACATAGCGGTTGCGGCGATACCGGTCGGTGTGGGCCGACGACGCGTGCCCTAGCGCGTCATAATAAAATACTAAACTTAATATTTTTTTGTATTTATTTTATTACGTTTATAAAAGCTTAAATTTACTTGTAACACATATAGTTCAACTAAATGCGTATAATAATAATTAATGCGTATAATTACGTGTTCATTGACTGTTAGACGGCACGAAGTTCGCCGGGTCAACTAGTTTATAATATAATTCCTAAGGCAACATTCGCTAACAACACATTTGTTTAATACGCTCCCATCTCAGGAATGGCGGCCATTTGCTGCGCGTCAACATCGATACGCCATGTTAATTAACAGTTTCAGCGCACGGCAAAGTTAATCCATATAAATGAACAACGGTATTTATCTTCATTAGGAGACTCTTGCTAAGCATCCCTTTATGTTACAGTGACGTGACGTAACTAACTACATGTTTTCGCCTGTGACTTGCCTAATATTTCACAACGGCCCGGTTTTAACGGTTCGCCGCCCTTCCTTTATCTGCTTTTAGCAGACGTATTATGTGCACCGAGGGTTGAACTTTCGATCAATTAATTACTCGCCGATTACAGACACCCTCGGGACCGCGCCCGGATAAGTCTCTACCTCTCCAATTACTATAATGAATATTATTAGGACCCAATTCCATAATTTAATAACGGCAATTTTATTCGCGTCAAAGAATCCATTTTCAAATATCTCCCTCCGTTAGCGGGATTTCTAGGGTAATTCAATATCAATTATTTTAATGGGTATCTATTACGGACTCATGATGGATCAAGCTAAATGCGCCTAATACTCAACGATGTAGCGGACGTCTGTAATTTGCCTTTCACATGACTGCTCAGCTTGTACCTATGAAGAGAAATATTGACAGAAATTGTCGGTTGTAGCTCGTTTATTAACTGTCACTACTAACTCGTATTCCTTAGGGATTACGCATTTGGCTTGGCCATTGAATCCTCCTCGTATACACTTTTACAGTGACGCTTGTGAGTAGGAGATCATTATCGTTTTTCATATGTTCATTATATTGACCGATAATGTGTAACCAATCAATCTGACTGTAAGTGTTAGACTAATTTGTCATAATGTATATATTTGGGATTGAACTGAAATCAAACACTATGTAATTACTTGGGTTGCATAAAACCATGGCTGTCGTTACAATTTTATGTGACATAATGAGTTGGATTAACTATGGAATTTGATGGGATTTGTTTTGTTGTAGGGTGTGGGATACAATTTCGATTTCAAGTTGGCTTACAAGTTTCTGCGGCGGAGCGAGGCCCGGCTGCGGTACGGCAACGCGACGGTGGGCGCGTGGCGCGGCGAGCGCGTGCCCGGCACCTACTGCGACCGCATCCTCGGCGACTGCGACTTGCGCGCCTGCCGCATCCAGTCGCCCAACTTTCCCGGCGTCTATCCACGTAACGCTACATGCACGTACCGTATTGAACATACCAAGGTAATATATATCTACTTATGTGTATCCGTTCTAAACCAACAGTATATTGATGTACTCTCGCCACCGCCTGCATTGATTGGTACTAAATGTCAATAGGCATTTCGTCCACCCATTCTAACTATAGCTTTAGGTTAACAATAAACGCTAAAAAAAGTAATTAATGTAAGTAACGCCTACTCGCATACTTTTTGTATCTGATCCTCGACATTTCCTGTTTGTCTGCGTTATTATGTAAACAACAACATGAAACGCGCATTATGAACTATAACGAATTTATGGATATAATTTCCTGCAATTACACAGTATTTCTGCTCAAAGCAGACATGTTCGCAACTTTTAATTAACGCGAGTATGCGCCCATTCAGCACTGAATTTTCGAAATCAACCTAATTATTTGTTGCTAAAAGACTGTCGTATTTTTTAATGGTGATTCATGATCATAAGAGAAATAAAATATCCCATTTGAAGTAAAATTAATACCTTTCAAATTCTAAAAGATGTAGCAGTATATTTATAGGAAATAAATAAAAAATATTTAAGACTGAATAGAATCGAAAAATTCAGTCATAACATATATTCTATATGATACTCTACACTGATTGTACGTACTAACAAAACATACGTGGATTATTAGCCACATGTTTGTTCAGTAACGTTATTTATGGTTCACTCAATGTGACAGCGCTCAGTATCCCAATTAGTAATCAAGTCGACATCAAACTCCACGCAAGAAGCGTCCTCTACACAGCACGCCCACGTACGCTGCTTGCGGCTCCCCGTATTAATATTACATTTAAAATTCACACCACTCTGTGCCACCGTACCTCCAACAATCATAATATATGAACGTGTCAGGTTTTGGTTAGCTCGTGTCAAGCCACATCCTAACTTAACACTAGTACGATAAGACGCATTTTGAATAGGGTATGTTGAATACATAAACATTTTTTTCAGATACCCGCGGATAAGCATGTTTTATTGGCCGTGAGACAAACGAATAGCCATAAAATACACATCAAAGATCAAATAGTGAAATACGACAGGAGTCAGCGCGTTCTCAAGTGAGTGCCAAGAGTAGCGACTAGGTACGATACCTACTCGTACATGTAGCGTCGAGTTGGGGTTGTAGCAGAAATAGGAATAGCGAGGAATAGTTAGATCGTTTTAAGAAATATGGTTATTTGTAACATTCTTTTATGCTTGACAGCGGAGACCCACGCTTGCTTAGCCCAGGGACGAGTATTGTTAGACAATGTCGCACTTCGCACTGATATGGGTATTTATCCACAATTACAAATTATTGAGTTATGTTTAATTAAACAGTCCCTAAATACTAATATATTGATGACGTATTTACTAAAACTAAACGTCAGCGTTGTATTCCCTTCTGCCATTAATAACAGGTTCAAGTTTCAATACGATTCGAATGAAAACTGTGTCAAAATGATTTATTGGACAATTTCGTTATAATTGAATCATCAATTGTATGGCAAAATTGTGCACAATTTTCGGGCTAGTAGCTCGTGACGTTTTCAAAATCATTATAAATTATTGATAACTTTCATAAAATTGACGAATAGGAAGGACCTATCGATTTTATTAATTTATTTCATGTTCATTGTACGAAATATGAAATTGTTAAGGTATGCAGGCCTGAAAACTTGAATAATTACCTACTTATCAACCAAGGAACGTGAGAGGTTAACAGAGAAAGCAATGTATAAGATTAAAAACTCAGTATAAGTCGACTGGAATATTCTGAACATCAGATAACCTGTATCCCCAATACAATAGTTTAAGAAGGAACAGTAAAGATGATCGTTGCAGTAACGTACGAGATACGTATCTATAACTGTCTAGACATTTAAAAAAATATTTATTCACCGATCGAGCACTATGTTGCTTGCCACGTATAAAATACAACTTGCGTACGGTAATTCACGTAATGCGGCCCAATTCGTTCCGTTAGGGTGCGAAGTTTTTCGTCATGGTGTAATTTTCGTATTGAACGTGGCGTGAAGTTATTTGTTAAATAATAAACTGTGTAAAACATAAGTTTTTAATTTATAGTATACAAGTTTACTTGGTTAAAAGCTCATTTATAATGGAATTTACTGAAAACAAATTTTCACAATGATGATACTTAATAATCCAGTATTGTTGTGTATGCGAAGCACTCAAAGTGATTTGATTGCGGTGAAATCTCGTTTCTATGTATATAGTACTTGTTATTAAGTTTCAAAATGTACTCAGTACTAGTTCGCACACGAAACGTATAACAGATATAACATGAAATGTATCCGTATAGTTATTGCTTTTATCACTGAAATCGGAGCTTCTAGCAATTGCAATTCGTAATCTCAACATTATTTTTGGAAGATAAACCGGATATGTTACTCATAAGATTGTAGTTGTACTCCATGTTTTTTCCTCGTGGTTGATAACGTTATGCGGATGAGTGATCAAATTACAAAACCAAATATTTAGATCACAACAAAATGTATGAGCCGATTCAATATTAAATTATACACGTATAATGAAAAAATTCAAAATAATTTCACGAATGCATTAGGCATTGTTACAGTTTCTATGAGTTAATTTAAGTGACATAATAACACAATAGCTCGTTAAAGATTGTGGCTCAGAGGTACGAGTAGGGATGTGCCGAGACTAGTCTTTCTCGTAATGAGCAATACCGCCTCCTCGTGGCCGCTGGACTCTGTCGTGGGAGCGGTGGCAGGCCCTCTGACACGATGAGCTGGTTTAGAGAGATAATGGATGGTAAAAAGAAACGATGCACATTCATGTTTTCATGATATTTGAAATTCAACTCAAATCCCATTATTTGATTCAGTGCTGTCTTAAACAGTGGAGTCTCTAATATTATACAGATGATAGTTTTTCAATTGCCAAATTGACCTGTGGATAACGAAGGTATGAGAATTTTTCACTCATAAACTAAACTCACTAAAAGTCCTATAGTAATATTAGCGATTTTTGAATTGTAGTATGTAAGCGTTTTTTTAATCTTTTTGTTCTTTGGCATTTCTCTGAGAAGAAATTTAATAAACAAGTAAATAATGAAATAACAAGTGAATAATAAGTAATGAAGTAAAATTATTTGCGACCCTACTAACAATACAATAATATAGCCGGCCATTTTGATCCATAGAAAATAGAAAACTAATTCAAATCATTTGAGCCGTCGGCGCCGCTGCTGCGGCGCCGCCGCTGTCGCTAAGAGCGCGTGATCGCAAGTACAACCCAATGCCGAGGTTTTATACAATGCATGAAAAAGAATTGTTTTTAACGTGTCACATGTGTACGGTACAATGAATAATATTTCAAGAATTAGGTACTACACAGGTAATACTTTTACAGGGCTTTGTAATGATCAAATACGTTTATCCGCAGAATTTGGGATCAGTGTAACGTGGTCCAAGATTACTTGACGGTGTGGGATGGTGGGACTCGCAATTCCCCGGTCCTCGTTCGACTGTGCGGCGGCGATGCTGTGCCGGATATCGTCAGCCGAGGACCTAATATGCTACTGGAGTTCCATACATCCCCGTATGATAATCCGTTCCACCCGGTACCCTTGAGCTATTTACCGGGTTTCGAGCTTGAAGTGCAGGTAAACATTATTTTCATTACATCACGTAACAAAGAGACATCGATCATTATTGTTATGTTTATTTCAATAAAGGGTATATTATTAAATACATATATTTAGATGATATGTGAACGATTTATTTGCCTATCGAGGGGTTAAAATAATTTTGTTTTAATTAGCTCAATAAGCTGCTGATGCACTTGAACAAACTCTTATTGTTGTTAACTAATAACTCCATATTTGTACGTACCTACATTTCACTCAAAATAAAATTGATACACATGCACTAACGCTGTAGAACGTGAAAATAGAATTTCCAAGAAGGAACAAAGACAAAGATTCCTTCAGTTAATTTCCGTGCGCTGTCTGCGGCGGGGATCGCTTGTACCAATAATATAATTCCCCGCAGGTGCTGTACGTGGACAAGGAGTCGCACTCGTACGTGCGCGCGGACGGGCGCTGCCGCTTCGTGCTGCGCTCCGCGGACACCACCAGCGGCATCTTGAGGAATCCTCGCCACTCCTTACCGCCGAATACTTCCTGCGTATATTATTTTCAGGTAATATTAACACAATTTTAAAAAACGTAACATTACGCCAGTTATCCCCGAAGAGGTAGGCAGAAGAGTGTAGTACACTCCCCCATTTCACCAGTTACGTTTACGTCCCACTATGGAATAGGTGGTGAGCCTATTGCCATGCACCGGACACAAATCCAATAGCAAGGGATATTCAAACTTAAAACGCACATTTTTAAGAGGCGCTAGGGTTTGAACCCGGTCTCCCGGAGAGAGAGGTCGGATTTCAAACCACTAGGCTATCACTGCTACTAAATTTACAATACCATTTTAATGATTTGATATTGAATTCTTAACGTTATATTGTAGTCCCAAAATCAATAATTAAAAGTATTTAACACTGCTGGCCAACGTGTTCGGCCTGATGAACTTTAAACAGATAAATTCTGGAGCATTCTCTATTAATGATAGCATCTACTCGTAAATTATCCAAATTCTAGAGTGTCTTGGACGTGTTTTCGTTGAGAAACTGATTTCTGTTTTGTTATTTAAAGTGCCTAATGATTCTTCTGTAACGTACAATTTGTAGTATTATGTATATAGTGGGTAAATATGTATGGCTAAATGGTTCTAGGTAATAATTCTTGTATTCTATTTCCTCTAGGGTCGTCCAAACGAAATCGTATGGGTATCTTTCGTGAAGTACCACGCCGCAGGCACGGAGCCGGCGGGCTTCGACCAGCAGAAGGACTGCTCGTCGCAGCTGACCGTGTGGGACGGCGCGGCGCCGGACGCTGATTTGGATAGAAAGGTAGATAATATAATGAGATATATGGTTTTGTTTGACTGTCTCGTGGCTCGAATGGTTGCAAGCGGGACTGCCGATCGAGAGGTCCGGGGTTCGAATTCCCCGTCGGGTATTACTGTATTTAAAAAATTTAGATTCCAGTGACCGTTAATATTAAGTACCTTCAGTCAAATAAGATTACGTCGAAAAGGCTATTGATTATGATAGTTATTAAAACAAGTCCTATAAGAAGCATGAGCTACTTAAAACCAAAATCCTCTTTACCCTCATCTCGTAAAAATATTCCAGCTGATAAATCAAAAAATGCAAGTTTAAAAGTCAATTTATCAAAGCGAAGTTTATTTAGCGGTTAAGTTCGTACCATTTTCATAAGTTGATGAACACGACAAAATTGTAGCCAATGTGCAGCGAAATGAATTGTGGATTAACTTAGTTTCGCGGTGAAACTTCCTCATAGCGGAAGACTAATGTGTTGATACAAATACAGAAGCGATATAAAATTGGGTGGCGTTCTCACTGCCTTTATTCGTACCATTTCACTTTGCCAACTACGGCTACCTACTTGACGTCGGGAGCCAAACATTAATTTTCTTTAATGTGTCTGAGCACTCTTACTGACTATTCTACCGACTGCAGTGCGGTGTTTCGTTCCATTCATCCGGTACTCCTCTTCTTGCATTAAGAATGGATGAGAGCTTCGTTCAACTTATTTTTTGTTAGCACTTTAATCAGAAAACTTTCTATTCGTCGGATACTCTCAGTAAATACCGCACCTGGTCGGCAAATCACTTCCGGCTACGAGTTTATATACTTCAAATGTAGGTTACGTTTTATTTATCGAAACAGGGAACGATAAGTGCAACTCTGTGCGGACTTGCCGACATGTTGCCGACGAAATTTATCGATAAAAACGTTAGAGCACAAATACACAACAACTTTCAACAGAACTGCTGCCAATATTTTAGAGCTGAAAACAAAATTGCAAAAATTGTATTGCTTTATTGCATAAATGTCTGACAATTGCATGAATTTTAACAAATATAAGCTTGCTAAATGCAGACAAGTTACAAGTATAATTATAAAGTTTCGTTAACTTGGTCATTTTATTGAATATTAGAATTTTGCATTTAATGCAAATTCCGCTAGGTACATAGTATGGACGAATTTATAAGAACATGCGGCTCTTTGACTTTTTTGACGATTGATGTATCATGCCGAGCGGTTACCTAAGTAAGTACACGAGTGAACACTTATCGTACCCACACTAACGCATATTAAACATCGACGCCAGCTAAGGTTGCGTTTCTGTCACGTTCTCTTCTTTCTTGTATGCATCAGAACGTGCAGTACGTGCGTCTTGTCAGTTATTAAATAATAAATAGCCAGCAGTGGCCCAGCATTAGGTACTTCAGGCGCGTCTCATTCCAACAAAAGATTTCTTGTCCGATACTTAAACGCACTTCAGCCGTTAGGGTTACTACCGTGTTGGCTCTCTGATTAAATGAATCATTGGAAAGGTAATAGAATACTATCTATTATGTTTGGTTTATACGTATTTTTACTTTTTTGTTTTTTCTTGTTTTAAGATGAGATTAGTATAGATATGTATGAATGGTGACACCGGAGGGTAAATAAATATGTATATTTCTATGTAAAGTTAAAGGTCTTAAATTTTAGTGTTTTTTTTCCAAATGTTAATACTATTATTATTTGTAATTATTGTTTAATTTTCTAACGACTTTATAATTTTCGTATATCATACTACGTACCTACATATAACGTTTTCCATTTCGTTCGCTTTTGGACAAACAGTTGGAGATGAGCGACAAGAAGTCGTTACTGGGGTCGTTCTGCCGCGAGGAGTCGCCGAGACTGTGCGACCACGCGCTGCTGTCCAACGCGACGCGCGCCACGCGCCCGTGCGCGCCCGCCGAGAGCTACGTCACCACGGGCCCGGCTCTCACCATACTACAGGTAACGTTTTATGTACCTTGTAACTAACTAGTACATGTTGTCATTTACCCCAACATGTTTGTTTCAGTCTTCACATGCTCATGCGACTCGCTCCCGATATACCCATCGGGATAGTACCTATACTGATATATTTATTGCAGAGATGTGTTCATTAACTAATTATTAAGTTTTCGACTAAATCATGAGCGTCGTTGAAAGCAACGCGAATGTAAAGGTATACATAATAAAGTTTTAATAAACTTTTTTTTCTTTTTTTTTTCTTTATGTGCCCGATGCATGGCGATAGGCTCACCACCTATTCCATAATGGGACGCAAACGTAACCGGTGACACGTGGGAGTGTTCTGCATTTGTCTGCCTACCTCTTCTGGGATTACAGGCGTGAAGTTACGTTTTTTTTTACGTTCTAGTATTAATTTATATATGCATTGCATATTATATGTAGTTTGTTTGCGGTCTGGTTACCCTAGCCTACTGCGTAATTTGGAATCGATTATTCGTGTGAGTAATTCATAATTTATGAAATTAAATTATAATTTTTTGTAATCAAGTTAATCAAAATTTTTCGGTTATTTAGTTAATAGGAATAATAGATATTGGTGATTTAGTATTATAGGTAATAGTAAATTTAAAGGAATGTATCTTAATGGTTACCATCTTTTATTAGACTCTACAAAAACTTGATTAATTCTTAATTAAGAAACCTCGGATTAAAGTGGTTCTACATTTTCGTCGATTTTTACAACAGTTCAATTATGTAATAAAACTCTTTGAAACTCGTCAGCGTTAATAATTCGAGCGGTAGTGTGGAGCTAGCAGTACTTGATATACCATTACATTTTATTGCCCTCTGAAGCAAGAATGTGTTGGATAGCATTATTTATCTCTCTCATATCTATAATTTAATCTGCGCTTATTGCTTAAGAGTTAAGTAGATTTCATAACAAAAATATCATAACTTTCTTCATCAAGTATAATTTTAATTTAGAAGAGACTTGAAAGTTGTCATGTATATAGGTAGGTACATTATGTATGTTACAATGTAATGTGCATAAATGGCAAATGAAAAACTTCTTGAGAAAACCTATATACCTCATACACACCTTGATCATCGTCATCTTTTCTCGGTAAAAGTCGAACCTACAACCTCCAAATCAGCTTTGTCTGTGTCACTAAGCTTTCCTACGCTTAGTGACTCTGTCTTTACTCTTGTAAAGAACCAGGCACTATTAAACGTAACGGCGCGGTGCATATTGCAAAGTTGCTCGTCATTGTTATGCCATCTGATATCAACATTGTGTG
>DWTO01003582.1:0-12421 GCA_018244755.1 Jemadia pseudognetus | reverse complement strand
GGCGGTGGCGGGAGGCCTATGTCCAGCAGTGGACTGAGATAGGCTGATGATGATGATGATGATGACTCTCATCAGACTGAAAATCGTCCTTCATAAGAACCGAACCCATGATCCGCGGGTCAGCAGTCGGCTCACTAACCACTGAACCAACGGATCTGTGTATGACAATAGGGTCACCACCTATTCCATGATTTATCATAAACATAACTGGTGAACCATGCGACTGTACTACGCTCATCTGCCTACCTCTTCGAAGATTAAAGGCGTAATGTTACGTTTATTTTTTACATGTGAGAACACAACAAAAGATAGATGAAAAGACAACAGTGACAATAATGTTACGTTCATGTTTATTCAAAGATTACAGGTCGAGATTGCCTTGAGGCGATACTCTTAAGTCGTTAGTATTTGAAACATACATATCTTTTGTAGATGATAATATTGTTACAAGTATGTCTTATCGTTCCATCACTGCTTAAATACACTCGTCGAGTGACAAGAACTATCTCCTTAGTTCCAGACCCCCTCGATATTGACAACTAAGACTTGTGTATGCACTAAGTAATTTAAATTTAATACTTAAAATATTGTAACAATGAAATTTGAGATTCGAATGACATTTGTAAAAATTATTAAATGTTGACACTCAAATAACATACGTTTATATAAAGAGCAACATTTTTCCACATATCTTACTCGTATATTATTTACCGATTTTTTAAAAATATGGAAATGTAATTCACAAAATTGCTTAGTTCATTTCAATTTTGTTAAATTTCTATCTAGTTTCAATTGAACATCAGAAAGTACTTATTACAAACGAGCATTAAACGGATTACGCCTAAAATGTATACGTATAAATGTAAATGTATTCGCGTAAAATGTATAAAATGCAACCGCACCAGCATGTTAAAACGAAATGTTTCTTACAACGACATCATTCGTTTTATCGTAGTTTTTAGATAATATGGCAGCTAATAAATAAAACAGTTAAGCCGCAACCAGCACAGTATGAATAGAGAGTATTACAAGATGATGATGCTTCACTTCATACTATGTATATCATTTTCTATGTTAATATTGAAGTGGGGAATTTTTAAATTCTTGGGCACCACGTCACAACATACAGCGTGCTTTATTAAGTGATATAATATAATTTATTTATTACATTGATTTATTTAATATTTGTCTAAAAAGCCTCCCTTAAAGCCGGGGATTTTGAGGTTTTTCACAATGTTCTCAAAGACGTGTGAAGTCAGACAACCTGCACAATTTCCACACGCAAATTTACTTGTTAGTCGATAAGCAATTTAAAAAAGATTTCTTAAGCTGCATAACACCTAGTAATACCTTATAATCTGTGGTTTATACTGACTGAAAGTGCTTACTACCGGCTTACGTACGATGCAAGCTTAGAATAAAAATAAATCCTTTACAATTTTAAAATTTCTTAAAAGATATCCAGATCTAACAACTTAATGACTAGCGTGATGAGCAAACTAGTCAGTCTAGCTGTCTGACACTGGCCAACTAGTGTGATAATGCTGTCAGATTAAGGTTCGACACTTAAAATTAGTATAGCCCTGTCCCAAGATATGGACGATCAATTATTGTATCGGAAATTAATAGGAAACATCAATACCGTATATGATAAGGATCTGTATTCTTTAATCCTATTTAGTACGTAAACAGACAGGAATTCGCGTCTGAATTGTATTGAGGCATAAAGAAACAAGCTACCAGTGAAGTCTTTAAGCCTCGGTGACATAAATCCAGAAATAATTGGCAGAGTCTACCACTTTTTCAAAAGTGTGACATTCAACATTTTATTAGAAAATTTCTCAGTTTGTCTTTGAATCCCCGCATGTCACCGTTTTATTGAAAATATGATAGAACTACATGTGATTATAAAACACCCTATTTGCTGTGTTCTTAGGTTTGTTTTCTCTGAACCATCATAATTGTTCGACGTGTATTTGACGAGCGGCTGCAACGGCACGCGCACGCTATGATAACGTGATAACAAATGAATCTGAGTGATAACAGCATACAAATTAGCAACTTATTTTTTTTCAACGTTATTCATTCTAACGGGGTGAGTTACCTTTATATTTCTCATTAAATAAAGTGAAATTTTTGAGCGTCATTTTCCAAGCATCCTGATATATTTACTGTATACAGACAGATTCGTACACAAGCTCAAATATTTCAATTAAATTTATTTTATTTTAATATACTATTATTTGAATAGACTATTTGACCGGTACTATTTCGTCTATCAGATCAATCAATGCGTAGGTTAAAATTTGAGATTCTAATATTCAGATTCCAAAAGTTTAATTAATTCGCCATTTTTTATCAATTTAGTGAAAAATAGTCCCTCTCATAATGTCCCTTCAAGTGAAAACTTGTTCACTATAAACTATTTTATTAGGTGATATCCATACTGTGTTTTTTTTCGCGTTTAATTTTAAACAATATAAATTGGTTTCTATATACGTAGATACGTAACATCTGTATATCTCCGAAGAAGTAGGCACGGGAGTATAACACAATCCCACTTTTTACCACTTACGCTATATGTCCCATCATGAAATAGGTGGTGAGCCCATTGCCATACAGTGGGCATAAATCTAGACTCTGAGCCACTGTTGTTTCAAGCTCGAAAAACGTAATAGTACCCGACTCTAGAATCAAATGTTTCTAAATAAACTTTTTATGTTTGGCTCTTCATGGTTAAAAACTGATAAGCCCTGGCCCACTTTTTATCGAACATTAACCAAGTATTTAAAGCAACCATATTTAAGCAAAGTAAAAGAGGATCAATGTAAAATATATATATAATTACTGTAATTAGTGAGTAAAGCACGTTAAATAAAGTAATCAAATACATTGAAAATAACATTAAATTGACTTGTCTATCTAATTGTGTTTCTAATTGACAATATTATTGTAAAACGTGACATAAAAATTTCTATAAATTTAATTGCCGATTAAGATTTTGTATCTCTAATTGTCTGTCCTTCATTACCATTGATGTATGCGGATTGAATTTCTTCAGTGTAATAATATGTTGCAAAGCTTTCTTTTATCTGAACACTTCAATACAAATCCCTTTGAAGCTATTTACTTTCGTTCTACGTCTTATATACAATGCTCATTATATTTATCTAATACCTTATACATATTTAATCTAATACCTTATATAATAACATGCAATTCTTGTATGTACATTGTATATAGGTATATTTTCCATGTACCGGTCAGCTAAGAACGGATTTTTGGGAATTCCACCTCTAAGGATGTTTAATAGGAATTGACAGTTTTTTTTATGAGATTTCTCGGTTATGATGATACACACCTGACATTTTAAATTTAGACTTTCCAAAACCGAAAAAAATGTGTTGTTCGATCGTTTTTGAAATTTCACCCCTAAGCAATACAACACCTTAGTAATAATTATGCATAAAAAACGTCTGTTTTAAAATACTGTTCTTTTTTGTGAGACTAATGACAAGAAGTAGCTATTTGAATACCTGAATCTAAATACAGATTACACTTTGACATGAAAATGAAAACTTTTAAACGTTAATATCATTCAAGCGAAGCGCGGTCGTCCAGTTAGCTATCCAGTACATAACACGTTAAAAACATGACACAAATTATGTTTCTTATTTTATTTTTTATTAAAGTACAAGTCATTGTTTACATTATTAAAACCTTTATGTTTAATTAATAGTTTTTCTAATGGTTTTTCTAATTCTTAATATTGTTTTGTCAAATATTTTTATGGATAAATCGAGTTTTCGTTTCGGGGCAGAGTAACAATACATCCCCCGATATAGTGCCGGGGCATAGGTGTCCTAAGAGGCGACTAACCCCGGCGCTGGCAGATCGTAGTATGGCGCGATCTGCCCAGGTACAGTTGAATGCCCTGGCGGGCTATGAGGAGCAGCAAAGGCGGCACTAAAAACTATGCTCTGCGAACCCCAACCCGCATACACATCGTGCGGATTATGGCCATAACCCCGCAGGGGATGCCTATGTCCAGCAGTGGACTCAAATAGTCCGATGATGATGATGATTAATCCAGTGCACTTCTTATGTACACTTTAAAATTTATTATATTTAAAATTTATTTAAAATTTATTAAAATTAAAATATCAAGAAAGGTGAATCACACCGACTTCAAACAAATTTACTATGGTATTTAAAACTAAAATGTATTGTCAAGTAGCTGCTGATATTTTATAATAACGGAAACGGTATCATCAATTCACTTTCTCGATATTCATTTACATACACACCCATCAAAAATAGTATATTTATATTTTAAATTTACCGTGTACGTTAAAACAAAACAAATTGTTTAACTGCGCAATTTCGGTAAAGGTGCCGTATGAAAAAATCGAGAATGAAAATCAAAAGATTTTACGGTAAATATTTTAAATTGTTTTTTTATCATTACAGGACACCCTCTATGGTGGCCATGCCAAGGAAATAGGACAAGGAGCCAATAGCAAACGAAGAGATGTCAATGAAGAAAGTCAATATGGAGATGAATGGAGACGCGCCTCCTATACGCACTGTCATGGACACTTACAGCTCAAAGTAAGTAATACGGTAAAGAATTTTATAAACAATTAGTTTTTGTAGTTTGGCAAATTGGGTTCTCTCTGGCAATCTTGTTTTCTCTCTGGAAAATGAATATCATATGGCAAAAAAATCACATCTGTAAATAATTCACGTGCACCAATTATTCATACGAGTCAATGTCCTTTCTGAGATTTGTTAATGAAAATCGACAGTCGAGGCATGACGATTCTCAAAATAACTGTGTATGCACTTTCAAACTGGTCAGCTCAAATACATCATACCGTTTGGCGAAATGATTTCAGTATTTTATGTACTGTATGTATTGTATATACGCTGTTTGCGAATCTGAGTGGGCGATACAATGGAATCGTATGCGAATCGATGTAAATCGATAAAAATCGAAACAGAATCTATAAAGGCCCATCAAACAGCTGAACAGAATTGTGGCACCGGAAATTTGTAGCCATTTTTATTACGTTGTAAAAGCGCGTGAATAGGCTCCTTTAATTTATGATGATTGCATTCTATAGAGTTGGACAGTCAATTCGAAATGAAGGCTTATGTTCGAGTTGAGATGAGTTACATGCATTGCCGAATGGAGAATTGGAATTCGTTGTTGTACGTTCAACTTCATATGAGTGCGACAATTTAAAAAAAAACATGGAACATAAAGTATCCCGAAATTATGGTGGCAGAAATATGTAGAAGGATATCTTCATAGAATCGGTCCTATTTATTATCCTTAGAAAAGACAGTACGTAAATGAATGAAAATGCCCTTTTTGAACAAAATGTACTTTGACATTCTCGTTGGTCATGTCATTCAATATACCTGCTTACTATTATTTGACAAAACACTCGAGAAAACTTTGCAAATTTCTCGGAATTTAATTGCAAATAATTAATGTTTACAATCATCATCAAGAGTATAAAATAGTTTTCAGTATAATCTCCATTTAATTCTGTGGACTCATCTCAGCGCGTAACTTATTATGTAAGCCATATTAAAATGTTTTTCCAAAGTCCTCATAATTTATTCGTGGCAAGTAATATATTATTTAAGCTCTCAAATTCCGCAGACCGTGTAGTGGTATTTCAACATTTGGGAACAGATTAAAGTAACTTTGAGCAAGATCTACTTACTAAGTTTTATGTGATACCAATTTACAGAATAGATCGTTTAAAACTTCGTTCATTTCACCTGCGTTGTGAAAATTTGTTTAAACAACTTACCAAACCTATTTAAAATCGTTAACGTCTTCTAGGAATCTTCTGCTAACGTTTGATGTATAAATCGACTATGCTTTAGTTTCTGTTTCCAGTCCAAATATCCCTTGAAAACGTTACAAAATATCTGACGGTTTCACGCCATCTTTATAACAAAACATCTTTATAATACCTTCTAAGACTTAACCATATACATATTTACAACTCATATATACAAATAAGTATTTACATATGTTTTTACGTACATACTTGTGGTAAGATACTTCACTCTCATTTTGGCCAACAGTTTAATCGTTTTAATTAACTTCATCGCATTGTTGAAGCGTAATAATGTGTCTTTTCGTAACAATTCTACCAATAGAGCACTCCAAGCATTCAGAAAAGGGGTAGTACTAGTCTTTACCAAAGAGTTTACGCCAATTTTGTTTATCGTACAACATTTACCGTAAAAAAATATGTATGATCAAAGGAAGTAATGTATTTGTGACAAACTAAATCCTCAAAGGAACGATCACATCTTACATGATGCTAGTGATGTCATCTTGGAACGCTTATCGTCGGATTATAGGGAGTAGGTACATCACTGAATTTTATCACAGTAAACCTACATGGAGATTAAGACAATAGCAAACACACCCAAATACATTTAACGATTAATTTCAGTTCTTCTGATGTAGTTATTCTATGATAGTGTCTACTTTCAAGCGGAAATTTAATTCTTCTTCGTGAAAGTAGGTATTATAAATCTCACTCTAAATTCGGACCATTCAAGCAATATTTACGGTATTGGTAGGTATATGAACAAAAAGTGATTATGGATAGGTAAATAAAAATAAGTATTGTTCTGAAACTTGTTATTTTTAATTCGAATAAAATTGTTACGTAGGGCCACGTATTTCCACACCCATAAACCACCTATATCAAATGGTTTAAGAGAGAAAGAGCGTGGGGGATAACCATCGCCCAGGTAGTGTTGCTATTTTAAACAATCAACTATTTCAAAAATTATAAAAAATTTATACGTTTATAAAAAATTCTTGTCTAATTCCCATTGTAAGGAAGCACGTATTTAAAAAAATTTCTAAAATCTTCTCTTCTACTGCTGTAACCGCGCCTGTAGAGTTGTATTGCGCTGATGACAATAATGTGGATTGAATTATTGAATTTTAATTAATTATGTGAACAAAATTCTCAGTGTTTTTTGAATTTCGAAGTATACAGATGCGATTATAGTATAGATACAACTGTCTTAGTTATCTTGGGAAGCGTCACCCGGAAGTATCATCGTGGTCGATTTTTTTTTGTAATTCTCAGATTTTTAATACCAACGCAATAGAATATACCTTTGAGAATTGTTTGATGTAGATCCGCGATAAAAATCTAGAAAAAATACAAGTTATACATAAATGATATTTGCATAGTACCCGCCTTGCGAAGTCGATATTTTATGATAGAGAATCACGATTCTGTAAAAAAACTAGTCTTGGCAAGCATGGAACTTAGAAACATTCCATTAGCTATACCTACTAAAATGTATATATATGCCGACCGTATAAGATAAACTTAGAGGCAAATTTGTGCGAACTATAATTATATTAAGTACATAGTGTTTAAGCAAACAATGCCCAGTGCTGAGTACTACAGTTAATACAGACACCAAATGAAAACCATGGAATATACTTCTTTGCTACTTTGATATGCTTGAGCTTTACTAATATAAAAAGGAGAGTAAGTTTTTTTTTAAACGCAAGTATCCTTACAACCCTATGAATCCCATATAGCGGGAAAAGTGCGACGGATCTTTCGTACAGATGGGAATTGGGATCAGAGGGTCTTGTGTAGAGATGTTCCCAAGATATTATTATTTTTCTCTTTTTATTTATCTATCCTTTATTGTTGTTAACAAAGGGCGGACATAATGCCAACTGGCATTTTCTATCAGTCAACCCAGATGATGACTAAAAGTTGGGGCAGGCACCGAATTTGACCCCAACTTTTAATGATGAAAAGCGCAAATGCGCACTAAGGGGGACCACGAATACCTAGAAGCCAATTCACCCTTGCTTTGAAAAATTTTAAGTTATATGTGTCCGTAAACGTGTCCGATTCGTCCGTCCCAATAAAAACCGTGGAGGCAATTAGTTTTGTTCTGACAATTGGGATACTACTCGATAATCGTGCCATCTCGCTATACCTTCGCGTTGGGATGTACGGTATAGAAAACTAACGGTATATTAGACAGTTACTTTAAATTGGTTAATTTTAAAATATTTGTGGAATGCAAGAATAGGACTGTAGGCGTGTAGTAGAGTTAGTTATTGAGTTTTTCTTATCGTATATTGTATTACTTATATATACATACACATGAAGCCTGCTAGTAAGCCCCAAGACCAAAACACCCGTTGTTTTAATCACCTACTATTGTTTTGAAACTAATGTAATTTTACTCTGCAACTACTCTACATATATTAAATCCTTTACCAGGAAGCGTTGTACACTGTAATTCTCTTTAGGGGCGAAAACGTGCTTGGAAACATAATACAACTCTCGGGGGTTTGTTCTGTAGTAAAATTACATTTTGTTTTGTGACAACATGAAAATAAATTTAAAACGGAAATAATGTTATCTTCAATCAACGAAAATATAAAGTAAGATTAATCTCTTAATATAACTGTCATTATTGATGTATTGCTAGCAGCCAAGGATCTTACTACATATCCGTAATCACGTTGATTCCCGTAACGTGCTGCTATTTTCTCAATACTATGACATCATTTTTATATCGTGCCATAATATCCTGTCGCTGTAGTTTCGCTTTTCAATGACGTACGTTTTATTTCCGGCTCCTTCTTACGCCTCCGAGAACGGACGTGAGGAAAAGATTTTCACATCGACGCCATTTTAATTCACCTCGAAAACGTGTTCATAGTTCATATGATTCTTTTTTTGTGTTTATACAGTTTATAATAACATTACCGTACGTTCGTTTTTATTTATGACAATAATTGTATTGTCGTGGAACGGTATCGTAGTTGTATACAACATTTATTGATAAAATTCAGTGACTATAAAGCAACAATGGGTCTGGAGTGCACAACGGTAAATTAGTGCGTGTTTTCGTATTGTTTCATTTTAAAAAGTAATTATTATAATATTGTACTTAACGGAATTAGCTGAGAGCATCGAATGCCAAATACTTCTGTTCTTACAAACCTGAGGTTATTCAGTACCTATAATGTTTCAATTAAACTACTTTCTTGTACATCAACTTTCCGTCGCGACTGTACTTCTTGCCGGTGAATGTCCTCTTCGACTTGAGCATTTGCAATACTCATACAAGTAGTCGTGATAAATTATTTTTAACTGTCACTGCTAATTATCCATCCTTAAAATGAAATATGTCGTACTCTGGCGTGGTTACAAATCACAATCTATCTGTAAAGTTATATGGAGGTTATCCAAGATGTCCCGTTGGACATTAAGGAGCTTACTCGTAGCAAGAGGCACGTCAAACCAGATACCGCGCGAGTCGTATGTGTAGTTTTAATACTATATATAATCCACCTATTAACTTTATCAATCCGCAACCGACGTACTTGTATGAAGAGAGCGATAAGTGTGGAAGAAGCGCATCAGGTCTGCTAGAATTTGTCACTGGATACTCTCTGCACACTCGGCGTTACCAGATAATTATAACAGTAATTTCTAGCAGTGATACTGAATATCAATTTGAAATCGGCACAGTATTTTTTTTTTATATTGATCTAATTACAATGTACCAAAATTGGAAATTTCACTATAAGGAATTATATATCTATAACGTATTTCCTAGGCTTAAACACACAACATTGGCTATTTTAAATAATTTTCATATTAACATACTCCGCTCTTTAACAATGGCAGTCCAGGTCGCCCGTATATGGGAGACAACTTATGCCAACATTTCTGAGATCATTTCCGTGTCCGATTTCCGTCACGTTAAGCAATTAACCACGATTAACAGGTTTATAATCGTTTATCATCACTGGAAGTCTTAGATGCGTTAAAAATATCCGCCAATCAAGTTGCCTACTCGTATCTTCGCCAATCCGGATTTAGGCGGCGAAGTTGTACCTGCCTATCCTGCCAGTGAGAAATAAAAATATTATAGCCGTTACATTCTTATAATTTCGAACTTTAATTGTAGAGTAATGAGAATCCATAATTTAATTTAAACTCTGAAATTACAAAAACCTTTGACAATATTCTTCAAAGCGTTGGATTATCAAACTCATGGGTCAATCTCCTCATTGAATATGGTTCCCACGATTATGCAAATTTCAAACGATCTAAGAATGACCGACAAACTAACACCGCTAGACTTATTAAAGCACTGGACAATCATTTGACTATTACAATGTTGACATTACTCGGTATTTCTTAAAGTAGAGTACAAATAAGAAAGGCTAGTATCGAAGGTTGCCATTACTACAAATATAATAGAACCTTACCAGAGAAACGACCTAGATAGTTAATTGTATTACATATTAATAGCTAGATAGCCAATTATCCCCACTTAACCCGACCAATTGCGTAAATGGACGCCGGAACGCAAATCGATAATATTTAATCGGAAAACAAACGAAGTTTATGATGCAATGAGAAACAATTATTACACCAGAACATTAGATCGGGGTCGAGTCATCACCAATTCCACAAGATTGAACTTCAATTCATCGCGTCACCCTGTTTGTAACTTCATCACTGGCTGTAATTATTGTTGACCCCTTTGGTTTTCATATAAGCAGACACGATCTTGAAAGTCCACAGTACAGCAATGTTATTGAAACATAACGAAGCTTGAGGAATAATGGGAAAAGTTGCGGAAGTGTGGGCATAATTTGAGATATTTGCACATTGTAATAGAGTTGTACAAGTGCTATTAGCTGTAACGTTTCAGTATTGGTAATTTTTACAGCAGATGTATTTATTATCTTGAGTAAAGCTTCCATGTCGCGATATGACAGGATTTTGGATTTCCGCGAAATTACCACCTGAGAGACAGTGTGCATTAAACAACGCGAGAATCGCTAGGTTTGTATAGAAATGAAATCTTTTTATGAACCATCATCATCATTATCAATATCATTATAATGAACATCATCACCGTCAACATCATCACCATCATCGTCAGCGCATCCCAGGCCACGTTCAGTCCTAAAATCGCGCTCCTTCTTCAACATGCCGCAACCAACACCTGCCAGCCACCTTTCTCAGATCTCTTATACTACGTTTTCCATTTGTATATTTGTATTGTGACAAAGCTTAATAAGAATTTATATATCATTATTATACATACATACGTACATATCCTCACGCCAGGTTCCTTGCGGGGTAGGCAGAGAGCACAGAGTGTCAAATATCTCTATACTTGCACACCTGTCGTGTCTCTTCCACATTCGTCACTCTTTCATTCTTTATTATATAATAATTATAATCATTAATTTCTACATCTTCATGTATAACTCTTTTAACGTTCTGCTGTTGGACATTAGTATTCTCAAATAATGAAAACGTTTAAGATTGGCCTAGTGCCGTGGATTTTAATCTCCCGTTTACAGGATTATGAATTGCATATTGATCCTATGTTCTAATTTGCTCCCGCACGCCAAACTTACATAGTCGATCACTTAATACGTACAACACTAATGAGTTTGGTGTTTCTGTAGGTATATTACCTATTTAATCAATGTCTTTTATTCGTGTAGTGACATTGACGAACCCATTCATACGTTTCAAAGGTCTGCTAGAATAAATATACAAGGTTACCTCCTGAGAATAATTAAATCCTAATACTCGTACAAGTGAATCGTAGAAGTATTTACTATAAATGTATAAAGGTTTCAGGGTACTTCTTATCTTCAATTAATAATAATTAAAAGAGAAATATTAAGTCCGTTTTAATATATTGTGATGGTTTAATGGCCTATAGTATGGGTGATATTTTGATTTCGTCATCGTTATCATCAATTATCTATTCCATGGCTTGCTAACAGTTCACGCGTCTCCTCAGTGGGAAAACGTTCAAAGTTGCAGTATATCAGACTGGTTGACAGACAACAAATGATTTAGAAAACAAAATACTAAAGTTTATCTTGTATTTGATTTGTACGGTCTTTTCGCTCACCGTTGTGACATACGATATTTAATTTTAGAACTAACTGTCCCGGCAGACCTTGTTCTGCTGTAGTTCTCTAGAAGATATTTACATTAATTATTTTATTGATTACTTGGCGCATAAATAAACAATTCTGAAGGTTTCCGACGCAGGAGGAGCAACATACAACTGTTTATAGTATCATAGTTGATTTCATAGATCAAATAGCAACACATTGGTAGGAACTGTAGTCGATTGAAACATCGTAACTGGAAGCCGCTCGTGAAACTGAAAGTACTTTGAAAACGACTCGTTGCACGTGATTGTACTATTTGTACTATTTCAATTTTATTTCGCTCTTCACGTTGCTATGACCTCTGATTACAACATATCATCACGCCGGGTCCCTTGTGGGGTAGGCAGAGAGCACCGAGTGCCAAATAGCTCTATCCTTACAGACCTG